>JAODAL010027820.1:0-54323 GCA_025379985.1 Phyllomedusa bahiana
AAAAACTATATAAAATTTATATAATTGTACCAACCCACATAGTAAAGTTATCCTGTCATTTATACTGCACAGCAAATATTGTAAAAATGATGGCCTAAAAACAATGGCTGAACTGCGTCACCCGATTTTCATGGCCCAATGCTAAAAAAATTCTGGAAGGTTTCACCTGTTATGGTACTTTGGGGGCTTTGCAAATGCGACATGGCACCCATCAAAATTTGTGTTCCAAAAGCCAAATAGCACTCCCTCCCATGTACACCCTGCCATGCACCCAAACAGCAGTTTACACCCACATATAGGGCATTACCAAGCTTAGAAGAAATTGCTAAATACATTTTGGGGTGCTTTTTTTTACAGGATTCCTTGAAAATGAAACATTTTCAGCTAAAATTGCAGATTGTTGAGAAAAATAACATTTTTCATTTTCACAGCCTAACGCTAAAAATATTTGTGAAACCCCTGTGGGGTTGATATACTCACTGAACTCTTGGATATATTCCTTAAGTGGTGTAGTTTGCAATATGAAGTCTTTTTAGGGGAGTTTATTAAGTTTTAGCACTTTAGGGTGTCCTGAAACCTCTAAGGCTATGTTCACACGGTGTATTTGCAGGGCGTAATTACGCCCGCAATACGCGTGTGACGGGCGGCGGGAGCGGAGGAGCGGGCCCGCACTTTGCTGCCATAGACTTAATTCCACGCGCGTATACCCTAGTATTCACAGTCAATATCTCCCCGCCCGGCGCTTCCGCGGGGAGAGGAACGAATCATAGTCTCTATGAGAACTAATTACCGAATGAAGGCCGTTTTAGGCGCACTTCGGCCGTAATACGGACCGAAATACGGCCCATTTTAACGTGACAAGCTATAGCGTCTAAAGAAAATCGTAATGAAACTGCGACCCCAAAGCCCAGTAGTTGCTCCTCCTATTCTGAGGCTTGTGGTTGAACCAAATAGCGCACTAGGACCACGAAAAAAGGCAGAATTGGTGGAATCAATGTTGAATTGCATTTCCCTGGTCACATCCACCATGTTTCAGTGAATAATGGCTAAAAATGCAAAATCTGCAATTTCACTTCCACTTTGTTTAAATTTCTCTGAAATACCTAATGGGTTAACAAACTTCCTAAGCACAGTTTTAAATACTTTAAGGAGCATAGTTTCTTAGAGTCATGTATGGGGGTATCTAACATACAGGCCCCTCAAAGCCAGGGCGGGACTGGACTGGTCCCTAAAAATCTATGTTGCAAATTTTCTTGAAATTTCTAAGCCCCCTAATGTCGTAAAAAAATAAAAAGACATTTAAAAATGATGCCAAGCTACAGTAGACATATGGTTGATGCTAATTATAAACTATTTTGTGTGGAATAACTATCTGTCTTACATGCAAAAAAAAAAAAAATTGTTCTAAACTTTCACAATATTTTTTATATTTTTCATGAATAAACAAAGATTATATGGATCAAGATTTCTTACTAACTTAAAGCACAATGTGTCATGAGAAAATCTCTGAATCACATGGATAGGTAAAAGTATCAAGAAGTTATTCCCACATAAAGTGACACATTTCAGATTTAAAAAATAGGGCTCTGTCAGGAAGGTCAAAACCTGGGATTAAGACCATATCTGCAGAAAAGCTTATTATTAGGAGTACAGAAAGGAATGTCATGAGGACAATTCATGCAACAAAGAGAAGAAGCCTAAAAGTCATAGATGATAAGATCTATGTGCATAAAAGCAAGGAATTAAAAAGAGGAAGGAGAAAGCAAAAAAAGAATGAAGAAAACAAGAAAGAGGAAAAAGTAAAGTAAAAATACAACATAGAAAATAAAAGGTCTTACTCTACTTTCCAACCCAGCACCCCAGATAATTCCAATCCAAGAGAAACATTCCCTGGAAGGTATAAATAGTAAGGCTTACTGAAGCCAGCTGCCAAATTCAATTCAAACCATCCAAGTGCTGAGAAATATTTTACTCTACTCACTGAAAGGTAGGGATATTCGGATGAACATAAAATTTCTTGATTTTTTTTTAAATGAGATAAATGAGACCATCTCTTAACTGTAGAATGCACATGTCCAAATGTTCAATGTTTCAGTACTTTTTGCACAACTTGCTGATCTCTAACAAGGAGTTTAATGGCAAAATTCACCCGAAAGGATATGTAAAGGATCACTTTGAATTGGTATTTAAATTGTCTTCCTCATCATGCTGTTCACACTTTGACATCATGAGACCAAGACAACACCTTGCATTGCAAGGCTTCATGCAGGATGCTCTCAGAGTGTCAGAGTGTCATCAGCAGGTTGCAACAGAGATACAGAGAGACTGGAAGAGTCAAAGAAAGGCAAAGAAGTGGACGCCCTTTGGCTACATCACAATCTGATGGCAGTTTCTTTGTAAACAATGCCCTGCAGTACAGGATGCTGAATGCCACACAACTCCAGGCATGTGTAAGGGAGGTGAGAGGCAACCGAGTTTCACATCAGACCATTTGTAACCGTTCTATCAGTGTGGTCTGCGTGCTAAATGACCTGACCTTACCACCAGGCACAGGCATCATCGTTTTGCATTGGCCAGGAAGCACCCTGGATGAGGGACCAGTGGTCCTTAGTGCTGCTCAGTGATGAAAGTCTGAGCAGAAATGATAGCTTTCAATGATGCTGGAGACATCAAAGAAAGAGCTATGCATCAGCCAGGTCAGGTATTGGTCAGGTACCCTTGCTGGTCATCTAGTACACAGACCACACTGATGTAAGCGGTTACGAATGATCTGATGTGACACTTGGCTGCCTCTCACCTCCCTTATATGTGCTTGGAGTTGTGTGACATTCATCATCTGGTTCCTCAGAGCATTGTTTACAATGAAGTGGTCATCAATGTGTGTTGTAGCCAGAGGACGTCCACTTCTTTGCCTTTCTGTGACTCTTCCAGGCTCTGAATATCTCTGTTGCAACTTGCTGATGACACTCTCTGACACTCTAAGCTCAGTGGCCACTTCCATCTGCTTGAAGTGGCGAGGTACTGTGTATCAATTGTAAGGTGTCATGATATCCAAATGTGAACAGCATGATGAGGAGGACTGTTTAAATCTCAATTCAAATTGATCCCATACATTTATTGGGTGATTCAGGAATCAAACACTTGTTATGAATTTCTCCATTAAGCTCCTTGTTAGACATCAGCAAGTTGTGCAAAAAGTACTGGAACACTAAACAGCTGGATATATTCATTCTAAAGTTAAGAGATGGTCCCATTTAGTGCATTTAAAAAAAAATCAATAAACTTTAAGTTCATCCTGAAATTTCAGCCAAAAGACAAATATCCCGAACTTATTGTGAGTAGTGTATATTTAACAGCATCTTCAGCACAATAGAAGAGAACATAAGGCGGCACTCACCCGTTCAATATTCAATTCTTGTATTCACAACAACGGCATAAAAACAGATGGGATGGATGGCCATAGAACACCAACAATCATTTTGCGCGTACACGTGCTTCCTCAAGGCCTTGAGGCCGTTCTATGGCCATCCATCCCGGTCTGTTTTTATGCCGTTGTTGTGAATACAAGAATTGAATATTGAACGGGTGAGTGCCGCCTTATGTTCTCTTCTATTGTGCTGGATTCTTACAGTTTCACTGTTTGGCTGAGCACCACTCGATATAAGGAGATACTGAAGGTCCTATTGTCGCTATGGATATAAAGTGGTTTTCCATTTAAGTTAACCCATTGGTGCCCATCTATTCTTCAAGTATTATTAACAGCATCTTCAGCAACTATCTGCTGTAAAAGCATAAAATGAGTTCAGAAATCATTCAGTAGTAGAAGAAGTAAACTGAGATTTCGATTGTCTGGGAGTCACTGTTCAGAAATTAAATGATGTTATTAATAACGGAAAGGGTTTCAATAAAAAATGAAAGGAGAACAATTTGTTGGGAATCCAAGACTGAGCTCCCAACAACTGGGCTGTAGAGTGAAAAAATTTAACCAAAATGGTCTAAGTTTAGAGCAACTCTACCAGATACATAAGATAGATCCCATATCCATTTTACGGCGCCAACACAACAGAGAGAGGAACATCTTTGGGAGTTCTATAGAGACTGTGCCACTGAAATAATTTTATCTTTTGTTTTCTTGAGCAATGCAAGCATCGACAAGTATGAAAGTAAGATCTTGAACCAGAAAACTCAATCCCTAGTTCTTTCTCCTACAAGTTAGTAAAATAGGGAAGACCCTGAGAAGACAGATTCCAATAAATTGTGATCGTTTTGCGATAGGACCTTAGTCGTTGAAAATGTTGAAGACAAGAGGGAATATTGAGATCGCCAGGATGTGAAACAGAATTTACATAAGACCGATGCCGTAAATAGAAGATCGAAGGAAGCTGCCTGCCTGGTTAAATATCAGAAATGTCTTCATAGGAGAAAACAGTGTCAGAAGCCTAGCTTAGTTATTTTGTATATAATTGGATATTATATAATTTTCTAACATACATGTATTAAACTTCTGCTCCTGTATCTCTTTTATACCATTGCGGTAGACCTCCATTTAGAGGAAGAATGATACAGCCCACATTCCTGTCTATAGTAATGGCTCCCATAGACTAATTGCCTAGTGTCAGTCATGTGACTTCCTAACAGTCAGTTAGTAGTAGGGTCACATAACATCTATTGGGTAGGGGAATAGGAATAATGGTGAAATAATTCTCATAAACATGGTTATTCTCGAAATGCCTTTCCTGTGTGGACTTACTTTTATAACTGGTGTCTTTCTAGGTTATGTCATGTTAATAAAGTTAACTGTTAAAAAAAACAACGCACATAACCGTCATGTTTTTGTAAATAAAGTTACCTGTAAAAAATCACAAAAACAAAGCAGAAAGATGACAGACACTGACAACTATGATGAACTCATAAAATAGCTTCTTAAAAGGGTTGTGTGAGAAACCCCCCAAAATAAGAACATGTAATGGAAGAATGCTAAGGAATTATGTACAAACACTGTTATATCGCATAATATCGCCATGTTGGATCTCTCTCCTCACTGGGCTAGTGGGCGGAGCTACAGTTGCTAGGTACGCTGTGTGAAAATGACATGACCCACAACAGCCTAATTCCCCCCAGCTGTGCTATAGATTCTATATACTATATCCACACCAAATATATATATACAGTGAAGGATCCCTTGCTGATTGTTTGCCCACTGACAAAGACATAAACAGTCTGTAATTTTAAGGGTAGGTTAATTTTAACATTGAAAGAAAAAATATCAAAAATAAAATCCAGAAAATCACATTTTATAAATTATATACATTTATTTGCATTTTGCTGAGAGAAATAAGGCCCACATGCATGAAAACTGTCTGTCTAAAACTCTTTGTTGCCCATAGCAACCAATCAGGGTTCCCCTTTCATTTCATATAGTGGTCTGGAAAAATGTACGGGGTGCTCTGGTTGTTATTGGCAACAAAGAGAGTTTTAGACCTAGACAGTTTTCATACATGTGGCCCTAAGTATTTGATCCCCTACAAACCATTAAGAGCTCTGGCTCCTACAGACCAGTTAAATGCTCCTAATCAACTCATTACCTGCATTAAAGACAGTTGTCTTAAATAGTCACCTTTATAAAAGACTCCTGTCCACAGACTCAATTAATCAGTCAGACTCTAACGTCTACAACATGGGCAAGAACAAAGTTTTCTAAGGATGTCAGGGACAAGATCATGGACCTGCACAAAGCTGGAATGGGCTACAAAACCATAATAAGTAAGACGCTGGGTCAGAAGGATACGACGTTGTAAAAACAGAAGAAAATGAAGAATAAAAATGACTGTCAACGACATTGATCTGGGGCACCATGTATAATCCCCTCGTGGGTATCTTGATCATGGAGGGTGAGATATCAGCCTAAAACTACACGGGGCGAACTTGTTAATGATCTCAAAGCAGCTGGGCCCACAGTCACCAAGAAAACCATTGGTAACACATTACACCGTAATGGTTTAATATCCTACAGTGCCTGCAAGGTCCCCCTGTTCAAGAAGGCACATGTGCAGGCCTGTCTGAAGTTTGCCAATGAACAGCTGGATGATTCTGTGAGTGATTGGGAGGAGATGCTGTGTTTAATGATTTAGAAATGATCTGCAAAAAGGAGTTGACCAAAATTCCTCCTGACATGTGTGCAAACCTCATCAACTACAAAAAACGACTGACTGCTGTGCTTGCCAACAAGAGTTTTGTTACCAAGTAATAAGTCTTGTTTCCAGAGGGATGAAATATTGCAAAATGCAAATAAATGTAAATAATTTATACAATGTGATTTTCTGGATTTTATTTTGGATATTATATCTCTCAATGTTAAAATGAACCTACCCTTAAAATTATAGACTGTTCATGTCTTTGTCAGTGGGCAAACTTCCAAAATCAGCAAGGGATCAAATAATTATTTCTTTCACTGTATCTGTGTGTGTGTGTACAGCCCTCAGTCTCCTTTCTACTCTGCAGATCCGTCTCTCATACCACAAGACTGTCAGACTGACTGAGCACAGCACATGCTCAGTTATGTCATTCAGCCTAAACAGGAACTCACAGAGCCTGTCCTACTTCTTATAGTACAGGTTTCTGCTGATGAAGGAGACCGGCGGCCATTTTTTTCTCCTATAATGATTATTCCATATACAAAACGCGTAGAATTTTATAATTAAAGGTATTTAGGAATTATTTCATTATGACATGTAGTTTCTCAATTTAGCTTTCTTCTTTTCCCAGAGAACCAATTTTAAACTACTGTTACATACTAGGATAGTGTTAATCAGATACCAGGGGTCACATGACATGTGTGGCGGGTCAAAATGACTGATGTCATGTTTAGTCCTTACATTTAGTCCATGGGAACCATTACTGTGATCTGTAATGTGGGCTATACCATTTTTTTTTCTAGATAGGGAACTACTGCAATGGTACTACAGGCACAAGAGTGAGATTTGTAATACATGTATGTTAAAAAAAAAAAAAAAAAAGTTATTTGGCTCAACTCAAATCTATGTTCATCCTGGAATGTTAACCTAAAGCCAAATATCCCTAACTTTTTGTGAGTAGTGTAAAAATTTGCAAAATAGTGGAAAAATAAAAAAAGTTATTTGGCTCAACAAATTGTACACACATTTTTTTGTGTACAATTTGTTGAGCCAAATAACTTTTTTATTTTTCCATTATTTTGCAATTTCACACTACTCACAAAAAGTTAGGGATATTTGGCTTTAGGTAAAAATTTCAGGATGAATGTAGATTTTTTGAAACTTTTTTTTAAAGTGAACTAAATGCGACCATCTCTTAACTTTAGAAAACTCACGTCCAACTGTTCAGTGTTTCTGTACTATTTGCGCAACTTGCTGACTCTAACAAGGAGCTTAAGAGTCAATCCACATGACAAGGTTTTTGATTGGATTTCCAGAAAACCATCTGAAAACCGACCAGCAACCATCCCCATAGACCAGGCATCCTCAAACTGCGGCCCTCCAGCTGTTGTGAAACTACAACTCCCATCATTCCCACTGTTATAGATTAATAAATGCATGATGGGAGTTGTAGTTTCCCAACAGCCGGAGGGCCGCAGTTTTAGGATGCCTGCCATAGACTTTAATAGAAAATCCGTTCAGCAGTCCACACCGAATGGATTTTCTGCCTGTCGTTTTTTTTTACACCGCCGGCGTTCCTAAAAACTTTCAACATGCACAATCTTCCGCCTTTTTTTTGGGCGTAAGATGTGCAATTGAATAGTTGAATAGGTGAATTCGCAAACTGCGGACAGAACCATTCCCCAACATTCACAAGAGGTGTTTGATCTCTGAATCACCCAATAGGTTTAGGGGATCAATTTGAATTGGGGTTGGAACAGTCTTCCTCGTCATGCTGTTCATGAGACCAAGATAACACCTCATCAATAGTCATCTGTACGACAAAAGAAACAGCACCCAGAAAATCTAGAGGTAGG
Source organism: Phyllomedusa bahiana (assembly GCA_025379985.1). Taxonomy (NCBI): domain Eukaryota; kingdom Metazoa; phylum Chordata; class Amphibia; order Anura; family Hylidae; genus Phyllomedusa; species Phyllomedusa bahiana. Next base: position 7,991 of record JAODAL010027820.1, read on the forward strand.
ATCCTGCCTGATGAGGTTACCTTGACGTGGTGTGTGTGTGTGTGTGTGTGTGTTGTGTGTGTGTGTGTGTGTGTGTGTGTTGTGTGTGTGTGTTTTGTGTTCGGGGCATGTGTGTGTTGGGCGTGTGTGTGTGGGCTTATAATAATTTGATCAAAATGTGCAGTAAATGCTTTTATACAATATTATTATCACTTATTTTAAAGCGCCATTAATCCCAGGGTGCTGTACATTTGAAAGGGGTTACATACAAGGTACAATGACAACATGATACATATATTACATAGATACATATTGTAAGGATAGCAGTATTGCCGTTTAAAATGAATTCAGAGTTTTTATGGGTTTTATTGGAGAATCTGCTTTTTCTCATAATAGTTTGCACTAGTGTCTATGTCAGTTGTGTTAGTAGGTGCTGGATCATTTTTGTTTTTTCATCAATAGACATCTGGGCAGTGCTGCAGTGGTGACTACTCATGGTATCCTCAATGTCAAGGCACATTTTTTGTGGTGTTTTTCTAAGCATTTTTCCAGTTTTTTTTTTTTTTTTTAGCTGTGACCAGATGGTTGACGAAAGCCGAATGTGAAATTTCAAAACTTATTATAAACACGGCCTCATTTCTCATAACGGACTAACAGTAAAATTGTTTATGGTGCCAATAGCAGCCAGTCAGAGCTCAGCTTTCATTGTTCCAGAGCAGTTTAAAAAATTAAATCTGAGCCCCGATTGGGTGCTGTGTTCACACATTTTGGTAGTAACATTGTGGCTTTAATTACAACAAAATCACAGCATGAAAAACGGATACATTAATAGAACATTACTGCAACTTGTGAACACAGCCTAAAACTTTATCATAATGAAATAATCAGAAATTAGAACCGCATGTGCACGTGTAACACAGTGAATACTTTGCACACATCTGGTGGTTATGTGTAAGTGATAGTGATCAATCATTGCAAATTACTACGGAAAAACACATTAAATGATCAATTCGGCCCCAACTTCCATTATTTACCACAAGGTGGTGCTGTGTCCCTGCACAAAGTGTAGATAGATAGCAAACCTAATGGAAATCATCAGGTTCCAATTTAAATTTACAGAAAACCCCTCGAAGCTAAACAGAAAGTAAATATAACACAGAATGTTGTACAGCAATCAGCCATAACTTTAAAACCGAATATTGTGTTGGTACCACCTAATGCCACCAAAACACCTCTGACCTGTTGAAGTATGGACACCCCAAAACCTCTGAAGGTGTCATGCAGTATCTGACACCACGACTTTGTGGCTTCCATGGATCAAATGAATTAAGATCTTGGGAATTTCGAGGCCAAGCCAACACCTTGATCTGTGTCCATTCTTGAACAATGTGTGTAGTGTGGCAGAGAGCATCTTCCTCCTCACCGAAACCCCCGCCACGCTTATAACCGACTCTCACACAGTTATGTATATTTGGCTTTTGGTTGAAATCTGGGGATGAACATAAAATTTCATGACTTTTTTTAAATGAATAAATGAGCCCATCTCCTAACTGTAGAATGCATGTGTCCAGCTGTTCAGTGTTTCAGTACTTTTTCCACAACTTGATGATCTCTAACATGGAGCTTAATGGCAAAATTCACAACAGGTGTTTGATCCCTGAATCACTCAAGACATTTAGGGGATCTATTTGAATTAGGATTTAAACTGTCCTCATCATGCTGTTCACATTTTGACATCATAAGACCAAGGTAGAACCTTACAGTTGATCAATAGTACCTCACCATTGCAAGGCTTCAAGCAGGATGCTCTCAGACAGAAGTGGCCACGGACCTTAGAGTGTCACAGAGTGTTATCAGCAGGTTATAACAGAGATACAGAGAGACTGGAAGAGTCAGAGAAAGGCAAAGAGGTGGACATCCTTTGGCTACATCACGCACTGATGACTGATGCTTCATTGTAAACAATGCTCTGAGGAACAAAATGATGAATGCCAAACAACTATCAAAATATGACCAACGTTTAGCTGGACATACCACACTAGCCTGTGTAGCCTGAGTCTCTCACCTTCAAACCATATGCTGCACATCAAAAAATCACAATCAGGCTGTGAATTCCTTAGTGACGCCTACTTGAAAAAGGAGGTTCTGCCCCAAAATGTACCCGCGGTGCTCGGTTACCTCCATGCCTAATTTGTCTGTCTCTGCAGTTAATCTATAATAATCTGGATTTACCTAGAGGAATAAGGACACTAAGAATTGGACGTATCACAGGTTCTATGAAACTTTTATTCATGTGATTATATTTATTGTCTAAAGATTGTATGACTTTTTTTCTAAGAAAAACATAAAATTTCAAGTATATCAGAAAACGTCTTGGTATTCACGGCCTGATTGTGATTTTTTTGATGAATGCCACACAACTCCAGGCACGTTTACGGGAGGTGAGAGGCAACCAGCTGTCACATCAGACCATTCCTAACATCAGCGTGGTCTGTGTGATAGACTGGCAAGGGTACCTGATCACACCACCAGGCACAGCCATCATCGTATTGTATTGCATAGACCATGGAGAATCTATACTGGATGAGTGACCTTTGGCCCTCAATGCTGAGCAGAAATGATGGCCGCTAACGATGCTGGAGACGACAAGGAGAGCGCCATACATCAACCAGGTCAGGTTTCCTTGCCAGTCGTCTAGCACGCAGACCACGCTGGTGTAAAAGGTCTGTTTAAATCCCAATTCAAATGAATCCCCTAAATTTCCTTGGGTGATTCAAGGATCTGTTGTGAATTTGGCCATTAAGCTCCTTGTTAGAGACCAGCAAGTTGTGCAAAAATTACTGAAACACTGAACAGTTAGACATTGGAATTCTAAAGTTAAGAGATGGTCTCACTTGGTTCATTTAAAAAAAAGTCAAGAAATTGTATGCTCCTCCTGAAATTTCAACCAAAAGCTAAATATCTCTAACTTGTGAGTAGTGTACAGTATATGGGTGGTATGGGTCAAAGTAAAATCCTCATGAATAGACGATCCGAGATGTCCCAACAGAGCATTGTCCAGAGCATTACAATACCTCTCCCAGCTTGCCTTTAACCCACGGTGCATCTTGTTGCCACCTTTTCCCAACGCTGATACCCAGTCATCCACATGGTCTAGGAGAATGCGCGATTCATCAGACCAGGCCTCTTTCCATTGCTCCATGGTTTAGTTCTGAACCTTACGTGTCCGCTACAGGCAATTTCAGTGGTGGACAGGGCTCAGCATCGGCACTCTGACCAGTCTGTGGCCATACGCAGCAAGCTGTGACACCTTTCTGTCATAGCCAGCATTGACTTATTAAAGAGCTCTTCTGTAGGAACCAACCAGACAGCCTAGCTTTCACTTCCCTTAGGTACTTAGATACTTAAAGGGGTTGTCTCACTACGAAGATTATAGTTGAAAATGTGGGGACCAAAAATCTAAAGATGTACGTCCTTGGTTACTATTGGCAAAGTGCTACGGTTTTAGAGAACTGGGCTGGTTTACATGTGCTTAGCAACGGTGTTTGTTTACTGGTCAGGGAAGCATTCTGTCCTGCCCAGGTCGAGCACATGCAAAGGAAAGGCTGTTAAGAGGAGGGGCAGGGATGTGTATTGGCAGGCAAGGAGGAGAAGCAGTGAAGAGGATACAATACACACAACCCCCATGCATGTCCTCTCACTGCTTCTCCTCCTTGCCTGGCAATACACACATCCCTGCCCCTCCTCTTAAAGAGAACCTGTCACATTGTTTATGTCCCCCTTGCTGAGGACAGAACAAGCCAGTGTCAGACCTCTGTTTACATGCTGTGTCCCTTATTCTGTAAGATCCAGTTTCGTGTATTTAATCTCAAACTGTAGTTTTCAGCCAGAAGAGTCATTCGAAGAGTCCTTCAAGTGTCAGTTTTTTTCAAACCATGCATCACTAGTAACCCGCCCCCACAACTGACAAACTTTATGAATAGGTAGAAACATGTGAATAACGCAGTGGGCAAGCTATCTTGGTGGGGCAAACTTGCTCATGAATAAATTTGATGGAATCCCTTTAAACTGCTGCATCTTACAAATAAGGCACGTGCGAACAGCAGGTCTGACACTAGCTTGCTGTCCCACAAGGGGGCCAACCTATGTGACAGGTTCCCTGTAACTGCTTCCTTGCAGTCACAACCTGGCAGGACAGAATGCTTCCCTGACCAGTAAACAAACACCGTTGCTAAGCACATGTAAACCAGCCCGTTTTCTAAAACCGTAGCACTTTGCCAATAGTAACCAAGGACGTACATCCTTAGATTTTTGGTCCCCACATTTTCAACTATGATCTTCATAGTGAGACAATCCCTTTTTAAGTGTGCTCATTTATTTTGCCTCCAACACAGTAACTCTTAAAAACTAGCAGTTCACTTATACAGTTTATTATTAGTTATTTTGACCACCTTCTACTTTTGATGTTGGCAGCAAGTAGCTCATAAAGGAAATCACATGTGGTGAGCTGGCTTGGTGGGTATATACATGGTGTGTGATAGGACGTCTGCACACATATCCCTTGTTGCTGTTATGGGTAAAAGAGCCAATTTATAGCAGTTGCCAAAAGGAATGAATATTTATTTTCAGGCCAAGGGTGTCAGTATTTCTGAAACTGTGCAGTTTATGAACTGTTTGCTTGCTGCTGTGGTGGAAGTGTATCATAAGTGTACAACTGGCATCACTGCATATACATTACGTGACGTGGAAACTACGGCACAAGAAGTGTCATTGATGTGAGAGATGAACATCGGCTTCAATGGTGTGCAAGGAGCAGTTCACCACAAAAGTGAACAAGGGGCCGACCAGCCATGTGTATAAAACAAAAGTTCAGTGGGGCTCATATGTTCATATGGGGCTCTGAAGCAAACGGATGGTCACTGCACCTCTGCTAACAAAGTTGTATTGGCATAAAATTTTGACGGCAATATTGGAAGTGGACCTCCACTAATTGCCAAAGGGTTGCCTTCTCCGATGAGTCACACTTTTTGCTTCATTAAGCGAAAGGATGTTGTAGTATCAGGTGAGAAACATCAAAGAATGAGCACTCTGCAACCATTGCTGGAAGAACACAAGCTGATGCTAGCAGTGTTATGCTCTAGGTTTCGTTTCATGAAATTCTCTAGGCCTCTCCTCTATGTGGAAGGCACTCTTAACCAATAAGGGTATGACTCCATTCTTGCAGATCACGTATACCCATATGTCCTGATAGGTAATTTATTATTATTATTGCTTACTCTGGGGCAGATGGGAACTTCCAGCAAGACAAAAGGACATGTCACACGGCTAGAAATGTCCAACAATGGCTGGAAGAGCATGACCAAGACTTCCAAATACTTCCTTGACCCTTAATTTCCCAGCCTGAACCCAACTGAACATTTTTTGTACCACCATGGTGGTCAAGTTCACTCTATGCATTTGCATCCTCCCCTATGCACCGTCCAACAGCTGTGGGATGCAGTCGGTTCCAGATACCTACGACAACCTATCAGGACTCTATTGAATCTCTCCTAGCTCTTCTAGCTGCTATCCCCCTTGCACACATTGGTTACTCTGGATTTTAGCTGTATATATACAGTTTTCCTCCATGTAACAGATATTCAGTGTTACTCCCCTGTCAGTTAGTTTAATATTATTGACAGTGCACACATATTTTTATTAGTTATTGTTACAAAAAGAAAAAATGGAACATGGTCAACCCGTTACCAACTTGATACATGTATTAAAACCCGCCATCTTAACAATCAGATATCTTTTAAGGCTATTAACACAGTGCATATAATTGTTTATGGTAAACTTATCAATTTCCCTTTATAAAAAGTGATCTTTTTGTCAAGAAAATGGAACCCCGCAGAATTGGGATATTTCAAGATCGAGCAACATCAAAATACACACACGCACATATATCAGTGCACACATATTTCTATTAGTTATTGTTACAAAACAAATGCCTGCAGCAAAGGGAAATTTGGGCCCTTTTCAGGATTTTAAAATGAATTATTAAAAATGAATTGATTTTTTCATTGCAGTTTTGATAAGCGTTGAAATTTTTCGTCTCACTTTTTGACCCCGAGGGCTGTCTAGTGTATGCTGTGCCTTTCAGCAGGGCAATAGTTAATCTGACCTCAGCACTCACAGCTGACGGCTCATCCTATTACTTGGGGGAACAGAAAAAAAAAAAAAAAGAAAAAAGAGGGGGCGCACAATAGTTTATACGTTAAAAAAAGGGAAAAAATGATGAATATGGTTAGACCCACCTTGGAGGGGGCGTTTTTTTGTAGAGGCACAACCTCTATGCGCTTTCAGGGCTATATATACATTTCCTCCACGTAACAGATATCAGGTTCTCCCGTCATTGTTTAATGTTATGACTGCATACATATTTTTATTAGTTATTGTTACAAACGAAAAGTGGAACATGGTACAACCAGGTTATCCGAAAATGATAAATGTGTATAATCCCTGCCATCGAACATCATATCGTTAAGGTATAACACAGTGCATATAATTGTTTATGGTAAACTTATCAATTCCTGTGAGTAAAAAGCTGATCTTTTAGTCAAGAAGAATGGAATCCCTGCAGCAAGGAATTGGTCCATATTTCAGAGATCAGAGCAACATCAAAATACAACAGCACATCACCACCGGCCACTTTAATTAGTACGCATGCTAGTACGGGAGGACCCCCTTTTGCCTCAGAATGCCTCATTCTTCTGGCATAGATTCAAGGTGTTGCAACGATGCTCAATTAGTACCAAGGGGCCAAGATGCTCAGAAATATTCCCCACACCATGACCCACCACCAGCCTGAACCTTGATACAGCAGGATGGATCCATGCTTTACCAATGTTGTTGACGCCAAATTCTGACCCTACCATCCGAATGTCGCAGCAGAAATACATATACATGTTATGTATTCACGGGTTTTTATTTATATGTATCCATGTTTCTGCTAAGATATATTGATTTTATATGTTGTATCTATATTTGAGCTATTTTATACAGTAATTGTTATTTAGTATTACCTATGTATGCACCAAAGTTGATTCCACACATTAGTACCAGTATAACTGTGACTGGGCGTTTTATTCCGTCAAAAAAAGTGGGCACGTTCTCGACATGCATTTCTCCATAGAGAAGTAGCTCCTCCATTGATTGTCTTATTCGTATTTCCCGCAGCTTATTCCACCTATCATACTAACTCTAGCCGTCATCCGGCCTCACCGTGATATATGCATGTAAAACATTAGCGGTTTTTACATTTAACTATATTGTTTCTATAACTGGGATATGTAATTAAGCTATTTGACTACTTATTGCCATCCAGTACTTTTCAGGTGTTTACTGAAAGTTATTCCATATTTTTGTACCAGTACAACTGAGATTGGGAGTTCTATTCCTATGATACTAGCGGGCATACTTATTCACATGCATTTCTCCATAGAGAAGTAGCTCCCTCTGTGATTGGTCCTCTCATACCTCCTGCGGTTTACACCACCAATCACAGCATTCGTTTACACCTTCAATTACCATTGGCTGATTTAGAATTACTGCTCTATTTTGAGACCTATCACAATCGATTTCTGACTCTTACTGCCCATTGGCCTATTCATGTTTCCCACACTTAAGCTCAACCAATCATGTTTCTTATAGGAATTATGAAGTTTTTTGGCGCTTTTTAATTCAGAAACTTTAGCGCCTTACACTTTTAAACTTCCTACAAGCTCAACCATTGGCGCGTTCATATTACCCGCCCCGTCGCCCATTAGCTGCTACTTTTCTATTCACTTATATGTTTTTTTCAGGGATTTATTCATATCCACTGATATTAATATAGCCCGCCGTGATTTATTTACATCACGGGTTCACAATCTATAGGTTTACAGCCACTTTCCTTGGAAATTATGATTCACCACACATTTAACGGCACATTTTCCCGTCTTTTCACGGGGTTCTTTCTGAGTTTCTTTTCTTCCTGTTTTTGATTGACAGTTTCTCTTCCTATCCCGAGGATTCTTCTTCCCTTGTCTCTTGATCTCTTTGATTGACACCTTCTTCTCCAATGTTCTTTGAACTTCCCACAACATCACGAATCACCCGTATCTCCACGTCATTAACATAGACACACCTTTTACCCAATTACAGCTCATGTATTACTATATATGTCTTGTCCAAACACTATGTATTATGTACTTCTGATGAAGCGCGGGTGCTCGCGCGAAACGCGTCAAGTTTAAGTTGTATTGTTTTGTTTTTAATTTTACAAGAGTAAATCCTTGCATTTTTAAGAATAAAAACTATTTTTATTTAAAAGCCTTTAGCTCGGGCTTTTTTTAACCACATGTGCGCCGGGTCCATTTTTCTCTTTTCCATTATTACTTAGGGAAACTATAGAGCCCTGCATATAGTTTACCTCATGGCCTGAGATTTTGATGTGCATGTGGGTTCCTGCACTTTTCTCTGGCTCCATGGACTTTAGTTCGGTTTCCGTTTGCCTGGACATCCTTTTTGTTTTCTGCCTGTTGGACTTCCATTCATTCTCTGTGGTCCCTCTTAAGTTCTTCAGGTGTTCCTCATGTCCCCTTGGATCCACCCCTTTATGTTTTCTTTCTTGGACTGTTTGTGTTTCCTTGCATGTTTTTTTTCCACAATAAAGTCTATTTTGAAAGAAACCTGCCATAATTATTGTCTTTCAATAATACCTGCCATAAACATTGCCCTCTGTCCTGCTTTGTGGCCACTGCGTCATCATCACTGTGTCACAAATTTCATTGTGGCACATGCTACGGGCTCTCTACTACCCTCTACTCTGATTCTCTTCTGCTATAGGGCAGCCCACCTCTTTCTACCCCAGCTCAAGAAAAAAATATTATCTTCTTACCGTGTTAACCAATAGATAGAAAAGATAAAAAGTTAAATCCTCAGTTATTGATACTTTTCAATGGCTAACTGAAAAGGTGATGTGAAGCAAGAACCATCAGTAGGAGGAAGTGAATGACCACTTGTAGTAGTAAAAAGTTGGAGAAATTTATAGGTAAAGAGTATGAAAGTTTTATTGTCCTCTGATTGAGATCTCCTCCATGGTTGTGATGCCCCAGGAGATGTGAGGAGCACATTCCTTAAGTAGAATGCCATAAATCCATGTGACCTATAGTAATTCCTGTTCTTAGTGTGTCAAAGGTTGTCATGAGCTTGTACTCCCACACAATCCAGTCTGTGAGATTTAAAACCTCCTTTTAATACCAATACTTTCATGTCAGGGCTACAGAAATATTTTGCCCCAGATAGGCATGTCGTGCTGCTTTTATTGTGGAACAATATACATTTGTTCTTGTTCTAAGCTGCCCTGTTTCACCTATGACACAACTTTCCTACTTGGGACTTTTCATTTTATGTACGTATAAATTATTATTTATAATAGTTATATTCCACTGCATGTACAAAGATTTTTTTCATTCACATTGCTCCTTATCCCCATTGAGGCTTATGATCTACAGACTAGATTAACCTATCCGTAAGTTTTAAGAGTGTGGGAGGAAACCCATGCAATCATGGGGAGAATATTCAAATGTCATATAGAAGTAGCCCTTGTCCTTGGTCAGCTTTGAATCCAGTATACCACTGCAGCTAGGTAACAGTACTAATCTAAGATAGCAATGCTAACCACTGATCCACTGTGCTGCGTGATTTATTCTTGTATGAACTTTAGTGAGTTTTTCTTTTCTACCACTAGTGGACTTGAGCAAGTAGTCCCCTGACTGCCTCTATAATATACTAAAGTAATATGATATGTCAATATATAATATACTCAGGCTCAGAGTGAACCACCAGTGAGCATGGGACACCTCTGGTGGGGCTCTGAATTTAGCAGGCCTGGGGCTGTTTTTTCTGGGAGAAAGGCAGAGAAAGAGAAGCAAAAAGCAAAAGGCAGAGTGCAATAGTCTTGTGCAGTTTCGACTGTCATGTACAGCAGCTGTATGGTGGGCCTTAAAAACTCACTTCACTCATGGACACCAAGAATTGCCTCCAATGGTGAGCCCCAAGAATAAACTCAACTGATGGGCCCCAGGCACCACATTTCTAAAACTAAATATAATATTGGAAACATTTATGCCTACCAACATACAGGATCACGTACATGATAGACCTTTGGGCCGTTGTTAGGCCCCATACTACCATGGTGGTCCTTCATTTTCTGAAACCTGCCCTGATGTAATCTCCAATCATCACAAGACCTCACTATAGGCTCTTCATATAACGGCTTCCAAGAATTGTCCTGTATTCTGGAATGTACTACCTGAACATATAAACCTCTTTCTTACCCTTAAAGTCTTCAAAGTGAACTGGAAAACCCTTCTATTCAGAAAAGTCTATAATGTACAATAATCCTATTGCCACCACATGAACAACTCCTTCACTCACCTACTGTCTCCTTCCTCCCTCCCTCTATGGTAGATGGTAAGCCCTCACAGGGAGTGACCCCATTCCCTACATATCTTTTTGTTACTCATTTATTTGTTGTTTTTTATACTTGTGTTTGTCCTATGTATTCCTACCCCTTTATTTGTATGTAAAAAAAGTATGAAGAAAAAAAAATAATTAATCAATAAAAGATTGGTAAGCAACCACCAACCCTACAACAGTGTAGTCTTGCGGACAATTGGCTTGTAGGGATATGTAAGTAGGTCTTTCATTTGCAAAACCACTTATGTGCCAAGGTTGCTACTGAGTGTCAGCTGTATAATAAGTTAAACCAGTTTTCAAAAAATACATACAAAAATTCTTCTTTATTGAAAAATTGGTAAAAGCGATTCAACAGATATAATCCATATCAAATAATGCTTGAATGGTGTAGTGCATTACTTCTTTCTGACGCGTTTAGCACAGCAACATCCTTAGTCGTAGCCTTCAGCTGTATAATACACCCAAAATTATTGGCATGGACGCAGCTCTTGTGTTTGCACAGCACAGTGGTTTCTGGGAATGCGTTATGAGCTGAAGAGTGGACTCCAGAGTCCAGACACATTGTGATAAAGTAAGATTTGTGCAGCTGATGCTGATGTATTTAGCTCAAAAGGCATTGACTAGACTACATGTAGCTATATCCACTTCTTGGCTGCAAGCAGGACTTAGGCTTGATTCACATCTATAATATCTCACAAAAGTGATATAACAGTGGGACAACATTGAAGATATGACACTTTGATACAATGTAAAGTAGTTAGTGTACAGCTTGAATAACTGTGTAAATTTGGTGTGCCCTCAAAATAACTCAACCGACAGCCCTCAATGTCTAAACCGCTGGCAACAAAAGTGAGTACACCCCTAAGTGAAAATGGACGAATTGTCCTCAATTTCCCATTTTCCTCAGTATGTCATGTGACTCATTAGTGTTACAAGGTCTCAGGTGTGAATGGGGAATAGGTATGTTAAATTTGGAGTTATCGTTCTCACACTCTCTCGTACTGGTTCCTGTGAGACAGGTCCCACTCAGAACCTGAACAATGATGCACAAGGAAGCCTGCAAACAGTTTGCTGAAGTCAAGCAGACTAAAGACATGGATTACTGAGACCATGTCCTGTGGCCTGATAAGACCAAGATAAACTTATTTGGTTTAAATGGTGTTAAGTGTATGTGGCAGCAACCAGGTGAGGAATAAACAGACAAGTGTGTCTTGCCTACAGACAAGCATGGTGATGGGAGTGTCATGGTTTGGGGCTGCATGAGTGCTGCCGGCTGTAGGGAGCTACAGTTCATTGAGGGAACCATGAATGCAAACATGCCCTGTGACAAACTGAAACAGAGCATGATCCCCTCACACTGGAAACTGGGCTGCAGAGCAGTATTCCAACATGATAACGACCCCAAACACACCTTCAAGACAACCACTGCCTTGCTAAAGAAAATGAGAGTAAAGATACTGGACTGGCCAAGCATGTCTCCAGACCTAAACCCTATTGAGCATCCGTGGGGCATCCTCGCACAGAACATGGAGGAGCGCAATGTCTCTTCGGATCCACCAACTCTGTCATGTCGTCCTGGCGGAGTTGAAAGAGGATTCCAGTGGCTGCAACCTGGGAAGCTCCAGTGATCTCCTTGCACAAGAGAGCTAAGGCAGTGCTGGAAAAAATAATGGTGTAGGGACTCGCAAGAAATGAGGAGCCTTGCCGTTGGCTTGCGAGCTTGCGTACTGTAGCTACTGTATCAACTAATACCTCATATTTTGATATTTTTCCCAGCATGTTATCTTTTTGCCCTAAAATACTGGGGAGCTTATGGTACAAGTATTTTGTGCAGTGCACCTTCTAAGTGCTGGGCAGCTTGCCCACATCTTTTTGTGGGTGATATAAGCTGAAACCCAGCATGGTGTAACTGTACAGATGGCTTTACCCTCTGTATCGCTTTATCCATATGCAATTCTCATTGGTATTGTTGCATTTTTAAGCAGTCTCACCATGTGTTATACTGTGGTTTTTTGCATGCTGGTGTGAACTAGTACCTAGAGCATTTGCTCATTAATTAACGGCACCTGTTATCTTTTCCCATGCAGCACAAGGGCCAGAGAAGCCTGCTGCTGGTATTCAGTGCATCCATCAGCCATTGAGCTGTAAGTGTAGCTTTGTAGTTTTTTTTAAAAAATAATGGTGGCCACACAAAATATTGGCACTTTGGGCACAATTTGTCCATTTTCACGTAGGGGTGTACTCACTTTTGTTGCCAGCGGTTTAGACAATGATGGCTGTGTGATGAGTTATTTTGTGGGCACACCAATTTTGCACTGTTATACAAACTTTACACTGTCTACTTTACATTGTATCAAAGTGTCATATCTTCCGTATTGTCCTTTAAAAGATACCATACAATATTTACAAAAATGTAACACTTTTGTGAGATACTGTATGCTAGAGTCTCTGGTTAGAGTCGTGGCCAGATCTGTTGTATGGTGGACATCAACAGAGCCGGACAGTCCCGATTTATTAAAATGGAATCCTCTGGGTGTCCGCGTTTTTACGGGAAAAATAGTGTTGCATGCTGTGCTATTCTGTCTGTAATTTTTTTTTTTTAATGGAAGCTCTGATGCAGATCTAAACTTGGCATTAGTAGCTTCAGATTTGTAGTTTGTAAATGTAAAGCAAGTAAACTTATATATTTAATGTGGGGAGGAAATGAAACAAAGTATACTGGAAAGTTTTAAAACTCATTAACCCCTTAACTCCCAGGCCTGAAAAGTAGTTAATGACCAGAAATTTTTTTTTAGTTTTTGCCTCCTTGCATTTCAACAGTTGTAACTTTTTTATTTTTTAATGACGCAGTTGTATGAGGCCTCGTTTTATTTGAAACAAGTTGTACTTTATGGGGGAATAGTTTAAGTTCACTTATAAATAATTGCAGAATTTTTTTTAAAACATTTTTTAGTTCTTTTTTTTAAAACCGTTCACATTTCACACTTTATAACTTGTTAGATTAATTCTACAGGTTATTACCGTCATGTGGATACCTAATATGTGTAGGTTTTTTTGTGTGTGTAATTTATGCACAATTATTTTTTATTAAATATTTATTTTATTCTTTGTTTTTTTTAACACTTTTTCTGTTTTTTTAACTTTTTTTTAATCCCATGAAGTGACAACTGTTTTACATTTTTTTTTACACTTAGTAATGTATTAGCATATTCATATATGCTAATACATTATAATCTGTGTCAGTCTGACACAGGCAGTGTTCAGGACAGTACACAGTGTGTCCTAGTCACTGGCTTGTTACACAGACAGCCCTGGAGCTACTCTAGGTCCCCAGGGCTGACTGTGCAGCCATTCCCCGAGCTCTGTCTGGTCACCGGGTGTTCCGATCACCCGACAGAGCAGGGGAACCCTTTGATTGTGCTGCGGTAACGCACCGCCGCAATCAAAGGGTTAAAGCATCGGGTTGCAGAGGTTTCTGCCGCTCCCCGGTGCTCGCAGGAGATGCTCTGGGATCGGAGCTGTGTAGTACAGCCCCGATCCCAGCGCAGTTGCGGCGCCAGGCGCCGCAAACCCCTAAGTCTGCAGCGACGCCAAAAGACGTCGCTGCACACAAACGACCCGCACCAGCTGACGCCAAAAGACGGTGCGCGGTCCTTAAGGGTTTAAAAAAGTGGTTATATGTTAAAATTAGAAAACTCATTTATGCGACTACGAATAACAATTCTCATCCCTGATTGGTTCCTATGGGAAACAAAGCTATTTTACTGTGTTTACTGTTTTGATGTTTGAGGTTTATAGTACATATTTTACTATAGATTTACTGTGATGAAGACATACGGCCAGATCTCAGGTGGCCATAGTATGGTTCAGTGCATGAGCTGTATATCTAGTGCCAACAATGCATTTGACCCTGTCAGAACTAAGCAATAGTACTTCATGCGGAATCGTCCAGTACCACACATCACTAATATGGCATGTATAGGCTCAGAAACCTGAGTCAGCTGTAATATAAAGCTGACACCCCTTTGCATGCCCTGAAATGGCAGCACCTAGGTGGTGTTACAGACAGAATGGACTTACTCTGTAAACTGATGGATTGTTGTGGAATTCTGGGGGTTTAGAGTGGTGCATGCCATGTAGGTGATCCCCACTAAAAATAAGAAACTGCATAATTCTATTGTAGCAGCTGTTACAATCCATACTATAAAACTGATTTAGGCTACACAGATTTTTTCTAGTCCTACTCATGGGTTTTAACTGTTGTGTGACAGATGGAGACTGCACTCAACTAAGAGTATTCCCTAATACTACAGCTGTAGCTCAATGACAGCATGGTTTTTGGCATTATTGCAACTGCACTTCCAATGAAAACTACAACTCGTGCCACAAAAAACAACCCTATAAGATTTCCATGTTTTGTACACTTAGGGCGACATGTATGAATTTTGGCGTTTAAACACCAATTTTCATGCACATATACAATAGTATAGAATGCGCCTAATTTATGAACCCGCTCTACTGCAGGTCTTAAATCTAGCGTTAAGACGACATTTCTGGCTCAGGTAAACCACTTTGAATCAACCAAAGGTACATTTACAAAATACTAAAAATGATAATTTTGAGCTTTAGGAGCAAAACAGTAACAATGCAGTTACATGACAAGAATCTGCATAATTAAGCAAGTCAAATTGATGTATGAGATGATTGTCTGCAAAATTATGGTAGATGGTGGTAACGTGGCAGTAGAAACAAATAAACCAGTGGGATGACTGATAAGGCCCAGGGGGATGACTGATATGATATGAAAAGCTCACAGGGAGAAACGAGGGCCCTCAACACTTAACTCTCCCAGCTCCTTCTCAGCCTTAGCATCTCTGCAGGCAGCAGGGTACGCCAAATGGAGATGCTGCAGCATGCAGTAGATAAGAATCATTGTGAAGACCACCAGACACAACGGTTTAACTATAAATATCAAGGTTGGCCCGTGACTTTGTCCAAATTTTTTATTTTGTTTTGAGTTTGACAGCCCTGCTCTATTAGATATGTGGAAGGTATCTTGTACTTTCTCAAATAACAGTAACTACAAGTCAGTGCCTTTTTCTGACTTGCCCTAACGCCTAATTTTTCTTTCCCCTAAATCCTTTCACTTTTTGATGCTGAAATGCTCCCCCAAAAAAATTCTTCTTATACTAACCATTTGCTTCTAGCAGGCCTCACTAGTCAGCTTGGCTGAGCACTCTTAACTCCTGGCGTTGGCAGTGACCAGTGAGCAACAGGATGCTGGCCCTCACTGCTTCCTCAACTTTTGCCTCTTTACATCTGCTCAGTATATAGCTGCAATTATTACAGAAAATGGGTGGGCAAGCAGGCAATTGCCCCACACGCCACCATTATTTTCAACTTTCATTTATTCTGAGGAAGCAGATATAGTTAAGGGTGTTGCTGTCAGGGAGCATAGTTAAAGGAGTTGTCTCACTACAAGGATTGCTTTTTATGTTAAAGATCTTATGAAAACAATTCACTTTGTAATATGTGTCCATTAACAATGTCCTACCTATTCCTAGATATCCCCTCTTGTATGGGCTGCATAAGCTCCTCAGGTCGATATAGCTACAGACCTGTATGATTTCTCCTGATAGGCTGCCAGTACTGGTTGCCATAGCTACAGACCTGGTGTCCTTAGCAGCTCATCACTGCAGGCCAGTGGCAGCCAGTAAACATGCCCCAAAATTAAAAAATTAAACCCAAAAAACAGGACAGAGGTAAGGGGAATCGATGTAGTGAGACAACCGTTTTAATAGGGGTCATAATCCAGGAGTACCATTTGTCCTATGGTAAAACCTGCTTTAAGGGTCCAAACACTGTTGTGTCATAGGTGCGCATATATTCATGAGCATATACAGTAAATGATATACACACCAGCTTTATTCATAAGCACACTTACACACAAATGCACAAAAGTGACATACATATACATACTGTATGATCACACATACAGTATATGTCCAAAAGTATGTGGATATCACACCCATATGTGCTTGTTGGACGTCCCATTACAAAACAATGGATGTTAATATAATTTCCAAAAAGTTTGGATGTTGTAAAAAATTTAATAGAAAACAAGAATGCAATGATTTTCAAATGAGATTTTTCTCTCTTTTGGAAAAGAAATGAACTCATTTAGAAATAAATGGCAGCGACAACATGTTAAAAAAGTGGAGACAGAGTTAACAAAATGCTGAAAAAATAAGTAGTACTAATGAAAACTAATTCATATTACTGTGTATAAAAAACATGGTATAGAGAGCCAAAGTCTCTCAGTAGCAAAGATTGTCAGAAGTTCACCAATTTGTGTAAAACTACATCTAAAAATTGTGAAACAATTTCTGAAACATGTTCTTCAATGCAAAGGAGTTAATTTCTTTCAAATAAAATGGAAATACAGTGGGTACAGAAAGTATTCAAACCCTTTTAAATTTTTCACTCTTGGTTTCATTGCAGCCAGAGATCAAAAAAGTTCTTTTTTTTGCTCATTAATGTACACTCTCCACCCCATCTTGAAAGAAAAAAAAACAGAAATGTAGATATTTTTGCAAAATTATTAAACAGGAAAAACTGAAATATCACATGATCATAAGTATTCAGACCCTTTGCTGTAACACTCATATTTAACTCACATGCTGTCCATTTCCTTCTTATCCTCCTTGAGATGGTTCTACTCCTTCATTGGAGTCCAGCTGTATTAAATTAAACTTATTGGAGTTGATTAGGGAAGACGCACACCTGTCTATATAAGGCCTCATAGGTCACAGTACATGTCAGAGCACACAAGAATAATGAGGACTACGGAACTGCCCAGCTCAGGAGCTCAGAGACAGAATTATGGCAAGGCATGGATCTGGCCAAGGTTACAAAAGAATTTCTGCAGCACTCAAGGTTCCTAAGAGCACAGTGGCCTCCATAATCCTTAAATAGGATGACCACAACTCTTCCTCAACCTGACCTTGCAGCCAAACTAAGCAATCGTAGGAGAAGAGCCTTGGTTAGAGAGGTAAAGAATAACCCCAAGATCACTGTGGCTGAGCTCTAGAGATGCAGTAGGGAGATGGGAGAAAGTTCCATAAAGTCAACTATCACTGCAGCCTCCACCAGTCGGGGCTTTATGACAGAGTGCGGCCGACAGAAGCCTCTCCTCAGTGCAAGACATATGAAAGCCTGAATACAGTTTTCAAAAAAACACATGAAGGACTCCCAGACTATGAGAAATAAGATTCTCTGATCTGATGAGACGAAGATTGAACTTTTTGGTGTTAATTGTAAGCGGTGGAGAAAACCAGGCACTGCTCATCACCTGCCCAATACAATCCCAACAGTCAAACATGGTGGTGGCAGCATCATGCTATGGGGTTGTTTTTCAGCTGCAGGGACAGGATGACTGGTTGCAATTGAAGGAAAGATGAATGTGGCCAAGTACAGAGATATCCTGGATGAAAACCTCTTTGTAACGGGTATGGTAGTGGATCCACTGGACCCCTGCAAGCGGTGGTGTAAGCCCCACCAGGGAGCGGAGTCTAAGTAGGTTCAGTTGTCACCAGCGCCCTCCGCAAAGCGGGATGGACTTGCTGCGGCGGGAGTCTACCAGGTCGCTACCCCTGATGTGACTTGCTTGCGGTGGCAGCCGAAGTATAACGTGGTACAGAATTGTAAAGACAAGCTTGTAGTCGGGGACAGGCGGTAAGGTCAGGGCAGGCGGCAAAGGTTCGTGGTCGTAGGACGTAAACGAGAAGGTTCGGTACACGGAAATCAGGACGAGACTCTGATAGATGCTTTCTCTGTAGGCTACTAGCATTAAAGATACAGCGGGGACGTGCTGGAGGTGTTACCAATATATAGGGTCAGTGCCCGGCAATCAACCAATTACCGGTGCACTGGCCTTTCAAATTTAAGAGAGTTGGCGCGCGCGCCCGAAGGAGCGGGGGCGCGCGCGCCCGTCGGCAGAAGACCACAGGGAAGCAGGAGCATTGCTGTGTAAGTGGGACGCTGCGGGGGCACGAGTGAGCCTGCGGCCCAGCGCCATTCGTCCCTGCACTAGGGGAGGGTGTAGGGACACGAGGGCGCCCGCAGCCTGGACCAAGGGCTACGGGGCCACTCGTTACACTCTTCCAGACGCTCTGGACCTCAGACTGGGCTGAAGGTTCATCGTCTAACAAGACAACGATTCTAAGCACACAGCTAAAATAACAAAGCAGTGGCTTCAGAACAACTCTGTGCCCATTCTTGACTGGCCCAGCCAGAGCACTGACCTAAACCCAATTGAGCATCTCTGAAGAGACTTGAAAATCTCTGTCAAACAACGTTCACCATCCAACCTGAGGGAACTGGAGAGGATCTGCATGAAAGAATGGCAGGGGATCCCCAAATAGAGGAAAAACTTGTTGCATCATTTCCAAGAAGACTCATGGCCGTACAAGCTCAAAAGGATGCTTCTACCCAATACTGAGCAAAGGGTCTGAACACTTCTGCCCTTGTGATATTTCAGTTTTTCTTGTTTAATAAATTTGCCAAAATTCTTACATTTCTGTAATTTTTTCTTTCCAGACAGGGGGGTGGGGGTGGGGGTGGTGCAGAGTGTACATTAATGAGAAAAAAATAAACAGTTTTGATCTTACCAAATGGCTGCAATAAAACAAAGAGTGAAAAATGTAAAGGGGTCTGGATACTTTCCGTACCCGCTGTATATCCAACTTTTAACTTCTGATTTGTGTTCCATTTTCTGTTGTGAATAAAATATAGCTATAAGACATTTCCAAATAATTGCATTCTTGTTTTCTGTACATTTTACACAATGTCCCAGCTGTTTTGGAACTGGGATGGTAAGTAAATGAGCCATTTTCAGCTACAGCAGCCTCAATTCATTTAGGAAAGCTTTTCACAAGTATTTCTGTGTGTGAAACTGTCCCCCTTTAGCCGAAATAGCATTTGTTAGGTCAAGCACTGATGTTAGATGATAACTGGCGATCCAGTTTGTGCCAAAGATCTTTAAACCGCTTAAGTGCAGGGCTCTGTGGAGGTAGCATTCTCTAAGCATCCACCAAACCTAACTTGGTCCACCAGACTGTTAGATAGTAAAATGTAATTCACTACTCCAGAGACAAGTGTTGGGGTGCTTTTCTCCTCTTATGCCAATATATGGTATTGCCAGGGGTGTAACTAGAGAAGCCAGGGCCCCAAAGCAAACTTTTGTATGGGGTCCCCTCCCCCCCCCCCCCCTCACCCACCTCCCTGACCACGAACATTTACCAGGACATGCTGTTAGATAATGTAGTTAATATAAGAGGCAAATACCTCACCATACATATCACCATCATACTGCTACCAAACAATCCATATACTAGCCAACTTACCAATAACACTATAAGGAACCTGATTACGCCAAACATACCACAATACGATATACCCTACACTATTACTGATCAGTACACAGACATGTACCCCATATATGACCATATAGTGTATATACTATGTACACGCCCAACTGTATGACCACCATACAGTGACCATATAGTGTAGACACCAGTTACATCAGGTCTATAACTGTAATAACCATACCATAAGTGACCATATAGTGTAATGACTACGTGTACACTGGCTCTGCAGACTGTATATACCACCATACAGTGACCATATAGTGGTAGACACCAGTGTACACAGGCTCTATAGACTGTATATTACCTCCATACAGTGACCATATAGTGGTAGACACCAGTGTACACAGGCTCTGCAGACTGTATATTACCTCCATACAGTGACCATATAGTGGTAGATATCAGTGTACACAGACTATGTGATTAAAGTGTAGTTACATCTTGTGACTCACAGGTGACGTTTCTCTGACGAGTCGTTGACTTTCCCCTTTGTTCTGCATCCGGTCCAGACCTCCATCATGACGTCTCCCGACGACTTGTCCCTGCAGATTTAGACACAAATATCTTAGAATCCTGACTTTTCCAGCACCTGCCCCCCTGGCTATACGGGGTCCATTTAGGCAGGCAGGGTTTAGATAGGCTATATGGGGCCCCAGATAGGCCAGGTTTTGGTAGCCAATAGAGTCCCCATATAGGCAGGCAGGGTTTAGGTAGTTATAGGGAGTCATACAGGTCGACAGGGGTTAGGTGGGCTATAGAGGCCATATAGGTATGGTTTAGGTAGCTAAAGGGGCTCCATGTAAGTAGACAGGCAGGCTTCGGGTCTATATAGGTAGGCAAGCTTTAGGGGGCTATAGGGGCTATATAGGCAGACAGGCTTCACGGGGGCTATAGGGCTATTCAGGCAGGCAGACTTAGAGCTATATAGACAGGCTTTAAGGGGCTATATAGGCAGCTGGGGGACCATATGTAGGCAGCTGCTTGTGGGGGTCATATAGGTAGGCGGGGTGCTATTCAGGCAGGCTGGTGGGGGTATAAAGGCAGGCTGGCGGGTATATAGGCAGGCTAGGGGGTATACAAGGACAGGCTGGTTGGGGTATAAAGGCAGATAGGGGGTTTAAGGTGCAAGCTGGGCGGTGTATAAAGGCAGGCTTGGGGTATAAAGGCAGCTAGGGTGGGGTATGCAGGCAGGCTGGGGGGCTATCCAGGCAGGCTTAGGTCATATGTAGGCAGGCTTAGGGCATATATAGGCAGGCTTAGGGCCCATATATGCAGGCTTGGGCGGTATATAGGCAGGCTTGGGCGGTATATATGCAGGCTTAGGATATATACAGGCAGGCTTAGGGGGTAAACAGGCAGGCTTAGGAGGTAAACAGGCAGGCTTAGGAGGTATACAGGCAGGCTTAGGGGGTATACAGGCAGGCTTAGGGGGTATACAGGGAGGCTTAGGGGGTATACAGGCAGGCTTAGGGGGTATACAGGCAGGCTTAGGGGGTATACAGGGAGGCTTAGGGGTATACAGGGAGGCTTAGGGGGTATACATGGAGGCTTAGGGGTATACATGGAGGCTTAGGGGTATACATGGAGGCTTAGGGGTATACATGGAGGCTTAGGGGGTATACATGGAGGCTTAGGGGTATACATGGAGGCTTAGGGGTATACAGGCAGGCTTAGGGGTATACAGGGAGGCTTAGGGGTATACAGGGAGGCTTAGGGGGTATACAGGCAGGCTTAGGGGGTATACAGGGAGGCTTAGGGGTATACAGGCAGGCTTAGGGGGTATACAGGGAGGCTTAGGGGTATATAGGCAGGCTTAGGGGTATACAGGCAGGCATAGGGGGTATACATGGAGGCTTAGGGGTATACAGGCAGGCTTAGGGGTATACAGGGAGGCATAGGGGTATATAGGCAGGCTTAGGGGCAGGTAAAATAAGAAATCCCTTACTTACCTCGGTCCACGCTCCCCCGGTGCGCCGCGCTGCAGTTTCTCTGCAGCCTCTGGGCTCAGCCGGGTGGCGCGTGATGTGACGTCACCGCGCGTGCCCACGTGATCACAGACAGATGGCAGGTGAAGTAGCAGGGCAGAGCGAGTGTCGCTCCATTCTGCTACCTCTGGGCAGCGCTGCCTCTGAACACTCGGGCCGGAGGGCCCGGGCGTTCAGAGGTGCCATGCGCTGGGCCCCACAGCTCTGCACCCGCCGCAGTGAACTAGTATGTTCACTGCCGGCGGGCCCAGGAGCGGCATTACCAGGGTAGCGGACGCGGTAGCAGCTTCCCCGGGCGCGTGCCCCCTAGGCGCACGGGCCCCGAGACAATTGCTACGTCTGCTACCTCGGTAGTTACGCCCCTGGGTATTGCTCATTCAATTGTGATTGTGATTCAATTGCTCATTCAAAGTGATGCAGCAGATTTTAGGATATTTTTCCATACCATGTGATTAGGCACTTGGCAGCCTGGCTCTGTGAGTCTGCATTATCTATTGCTATTGTTACTCCTAGATGCTTCAAGTTAATAATAAAAACACTAAAAGGGTTTTGCCATCATAAAATTCTCTTTGAGGCCGGCTCATAGCTATAAGCCAGCCTCAGAGAACAGGGAGAAGACCACGGGCGTCGCTCGTGCTCCGAATGAAATGCCTGCATTATCAAAGTAGCGCGGCGCCGCATTATTTTTCACATTAGATGCGGTGCCGGACACTGCTTTTCACTGTTCACTAACTTGTTCCGCTGCCGCCGCTGGAGCCTCCTGTATATTGCTGCGCGCTGCACAGGATCAGGGGGGGAGCGGCACCGATCACAATTCAGTAAGACCAGGGACGCCGACGCCGGCCCCTGCATGCTGCTCCTCCTCCTCCTAGCAAGTGAGTGCCCGCGGCCCCGCACAGAGAGAAGCAGAGCAGCCTCCAATTGGTATGTATAGTGAAGCTGGGGCTGGGCAGGCTAGGCTCAGACTGGAATACATCTCCTGACATGTTTGATTGTCAACTCTGACCTATGCCTGCCCTATATACTGTGGGGACCTATGCCTGCCTTATATACTGGGGGGACCTGTGCCTGCCCTATATACTGTGGGGACCTATGCCTTCCGTATATACTGGGGAGACCTGTGCCTGCCCTATATACTGTGGAGACCTATGCCTGCCCTATATACTGTGTGGACCTATGCCTGCCCTATATACTGTGTGGACCTATGCCTGCCCTATATACTGTGGGGACCTATGCCTGCCCTATATACTGTGGGGACCTATGCCTGCCCTATATACTGTGGGGACCTATGCCTGCCCTCTATACTGTGTGGACCTATGCCTGAACTATATACTGTGGGGACCTATGCCTGCCCTATATACTGTGGGGACCTATGCATGCCCTATATATACTGTGGGTACAGTACTCGGTACCTGTATGTCTATTATTTAGTGGTATTACTGTTTCATACGTAGGTTAGAGGTTTTGAAAAAGTAAATTGTCAGCGCTGATACTCATTCTACACTGCACTGCTGAGGTGATGTAAAGGATCTATGTGAACTACTTAAAAAATAAACTGACAGGAACATATGCTGTTTTCTGTAAAAATACATAACACAGTTCACAATGTGGCGTCAAAAGTGCCGTGTGAACCCATCCCTACTGAACAAAACATAACACAGAAGGCCCGGGATGTTTTAGGACCCTAGCAACCCCCCTGGAGAAGACTGTGATTGAGCTTAATTTCTATTGTAGTTCTGTAGTTCTATTGTATATTCAGAACTCCCATAGACATGGATGGGGGAGAGTTGCGCAAGGGCGGCCATCTCCCTGTTCACTAAGGCCAGCTTGTAGAGAGCTATAAGCTGGCCTCAGAGTGGATTTTACCAAATGTCATAACCCCTTTTAAGATGACTAGATAGATTTAACAGATTTTATGACAGTACCCCATTTAAATTCACTGAGTTGTTTAGTACAACCCATACTGCTATTAGGTTTTTTCCATTGAGTTTGCATGACTGTGTGCCTGATTTCATGCAAATGTTTGCAATCGGTTTGGCTAAAATACCTAAGGTCAATAATTAGGAGGGAAATCTGTAAAAATACTGCAGGTTACTAGATGGTACTTATTGCAGAATATAGGTGATGTACTAGATGTGTAGTGATGGGGAGGTGCACCAGCATCAATAACAGCAGACGACACAAGTATTCTGGGAAACTTCAGGCTTTACTCACGGTATATTTCTTGTGGACGTTACATAGTTATAAAGCAAAGCACGTCACTTAAACATATTTTAGATCCTCTTTTTCTGGACACTTGCCGACTCTCTCAACCCCCTTCTGGTTCCTACCCAGTCCAACTATGCAAGGTGCTGGCACTGGCGCTGACCCCTGTCCGAGTCCAGCTGTGCAAGGTGCTGGTGCCTGGCGACACAGGAGGCACTTTATCCATTCAATGGGTCGCTTGACTGTTCCGGCAGTCCCCCAAACTGCCCACCTGTAATTCTGGGTTGTCTGACTCTCTTCAGGGTCCTTTCTATCTGGTTCTCTACTTTCTCTCTTTCTGTCTCAGTTCCTGCTCAATCTCAGGTATATCAGTGAGTCAGGCTGCTCTCTTCTGCCTCGGCCTGCCCTGTCTATTGGCGTCTGGATAGACAGGGATCCCCTTAACTTGTTGCTTTCAACTGGAACCATATATACCAACCATACTTATACTCCTAACTAAATATGGGGCCGACAGCCTCCCTCCTATAACTGTGTGCCTGACCTCCAGCTTCGCCCTCTTCAGCTCTCCTGATTGGCTGCCTACCCTAACAGTCCCAACTGTCACTCTCTCTAGACTGTTAACCCCTTCTATTCTGCAAGGGACATTCTACAACACTCTAGACATTTCCCCATACAATACAGTATAATATAATATATACAGTTGCCCTTCTTTACAAATCCATATACTTTTGGCCACATAGGGCGACATGCATGTATTTTGGCTCCCAGATGTAAATTTTTTGTGCACATCAGTAATGTAGAATGCACTTGAATTTATGAACCTGTCCTACTGTGGGTCATAGATTAGGCGCTTTCTAGCTCCAAAATGAGAAATCAGTTTTGACAAATGCCCGATTTGTGCAAAAATTTGGCACATTTTTCCATTTTTCTCTATTCTTACTACTTTTAAAAAAGTGGGCAATTAGGCCCTGTTCACACGACGCATTTGAACAAGGTTATGGTTGCGGGTTCCGACGTGGTTTTCGCGACCAAAACCACGTCCAAATCGCGCCTAATTTATTAACATGGTTTCCTATGGGAAACCGCGTTAATATTCACATGCCTCGGTTTTGGCCGCGGCTTTGATGCCACGGCCTTGCCGCGCGTTTGAGAACTCTCTTGTCAATTCTTGATAGAGAGTCCTCAGCGCGGCGGCCGCAGAGTGTTGCCGCGGGTGTCGCCGCGGGCATTGCTGCGACTGGTGCGCAGCTGGCGCCGCGGTTTTCCCCCTGCCTACTAATTTGCATGGGGGCAAACCCTTGCCACAAACCGCACCCCAAACCACACCCCACTTGCGCCACGACCACGCCCAGCGCCCACGCCTCAAACCCGCATCGGGAGATGCGAGTTTGCCATGAGGACAGGATGAGGCTTGGTCGCGGGATCCGCGGCTGAACCCATGGCCAAAACCGTTGTGTGAACATGCCCTTAGGCTGGAGGAGGTAGAATTTTCATGGGCCAACAGATTCACTGTATTTTATGCCAGAAATTGTTGTAAATTATGGCTGAAATTTATACCAGCTCTTGGATGATGTTGATTTCAGTCTGAGACAAGTAAACAGCCAATGATGGGACAAATTTATAAAGCTTAAAGGGGTTGTCTCGCTACAATGATTGGGTTTTAATTAAAAGATCTTTAAAAAACAAGCAGCTTTGCAATATATGTTCATTACAAATGTCCTACTGATTTTGAGTTAGCCCTGTTAGTAGTACTACATCAGCTTCTCAAATCTCTATAGCAGCAGACCTGTTGATCCTTATCTCACTGGCTGTCAGGTCTGTATGACTCTTCACCTTTGAAGACAGGTCAGAGCAGAGAGCCCCTCTGGCACAGAATGCTTCTGTAGTGGAGTGGCTTCTGTGTCCGTGCTGCCTGGATTAACCCTGTGTGTGCCTGCTTCCTCCTGCTCTCTACACAGATAGATGTGACAGCAGTGACCCTGTGTGTTACTATAATCATGATGTGTCTGTGGAACTGTGACTATACTAATACTATACAGATCAGGCATGTGAAAACTTCATGCTGTGCTGTACTAGTGACACATAGTAACACTTCCCAGCTGCCCTGTGTCTGTTCTGACAGGATTTGTTGTTGCTGGAGATGTGGAGACTTGTAAGCTAAGCAGGGGGTATAGGAACACTTGCATCCCCTCTGCTCTGCTATTAGTAATCAATGCTTTACAGACCTCTCTACACTCATAGATCAGCCCTCTCCTGCAACAGACCTAGGCAGGCACACACAGGGTTAACTCTGGCAGCAAACCCCCTCCCCCTTGCTGTATAGAAGTTACAGAGCTGCCTGTGTGCTGAGGGGAGGGGGGAAGAGGGAGCAGAAGAGACAGACCAAGAAGCACGCCCCTCAATTCAACTACCAGGCTCACTGACCGGCTGAAAGCTTGTAATGAGACAACTCCTTTAATTATGTTTAAGATTGATGCATGAAACAGCAGTTCAAATAAATCTTCCCCATAGAGTTTGCAGTCAGGTTCACATTCCTTCCCAGTTTTTATGCGCCACTGGACTTATTATGCCAGGTCCTTATTGAACACATTGGCACTGCAATTGATGAAAGGCTGATCATGGGTGTTATAAGATGAAGATTCTAAGAATTCATTAGAGGACATAAGTTAAATTTAGTGTTACAAAGTCATGTCAAAGCAAATGCATTTAGTTACATCCCCAGACCACTAAGCTCCCATCACCCCTAGATAGCCTGCTCCAAAGTGTCATTCTTACGGGATAGATAGATAGATTAGAATAGATAGATAGATAGATAGATAGATAGATAGATAGATAGATAGATAGATTAGAATAGATAGATAGGTAGATAGATAGATAGATAGATAGATAGATAGATAGATGGATGGATGGATAGATAGATAGATAGATAGATAGATGGATAGATGGATGGATAGATAGATGGATAGATAGATGGATAGATAGATGGATAGATAGATGGATAGATAGATGGATAGATAGATAGATAGATAGATAGATAGATGGATAGATGGATGGATAGATGGATGGATAGATAGATGGATAGATAGATGGATAGATAGATAGATGGATGGATAGATGGATAGATAGATGGATAGATGGATGGATAGATAGATGGATAGATGGATAGATGGATAGATGGATAGATGGATAGATAGATGGATAGATAGATGGATAGATAGATGGATAGATAGATGGATAGATAGATAGATAGATAGATAGACTGCAAGCGCAGGATAGATTGGGCCCCTACTAACTATATCTAGAAACCAGCTGGTAGGTGCAATAATGTAGTAAAGCAAATTGTACTTTGCGTATAATACTATTAAGTAACATCAGCATTGCTTATGTGTTTCGCTTTTCTGAAGCAGTGATCATTGTGTTTACTTTTCGAGAAGAGACATCTGGAACATCTTAGAAGTGCACTGGTAAATCCTTTTTTCTGTGGCCCGATGACAGTGAAGACAGGCCAGTGATTTATAGGACAAATGTATTGTGGATGTTGAAACTGGACTCAGGGATCCATGAGCATCCTCCCTGGGGTCATAGCATCAATCTCATATCCATGCCATGAAGAGTTACACAAGGCCAGTGCAAAACCACCCACAGAAGTAAAAAAAATATTTAACATTGACAGGCAAAGACTAGTACTGGAAACTATGTTGCATTAAGTGTAATAGACTGTAATAATGGTAGCTAAGAACCTAGTGCAATCTGCAATTTACATTACATTCAAGAAAAAAAAATAGTTCTGATGAGATTACCTTAATGTGGCAGGTGGGCATACGCAATTTGATCAAAATGTGCACTAAAACCTTCATTTTTAAAATTGTACTAAGAATAGCAGTAATGCATTCTGAATGTTCCATGAGTCCAGTGTTTACATGGGTTTTAGTGCCTGCTGTGTACTGCTGTATTTTGTCTTTGGATATACAATGCATGCATACCATATATTAAAGAGGTTTACCCAGAGGAGTAATTTATAGCATATTCAAACCTCTTTCAGCCCCTCTCCTATTTGGATAATAGGATCCCATGAACCCTGATTTACCCGGCTAGCGTTTAAATGGACAGATGACTGTGCAGGTGCATAATCCTAGCTATTGTAGAATATGGGAGTTATAGACTCAGCCAAGCAATCTACCTGGTTTTCCTGACAAGTGGTGGTGCTGAGGGGGTCCCACTATCAGACATTTATGTGGCTGCATATAAACCACATTAAGTATCTGCATTCAACTTGTAAACATTAAGAGACATGAACATGCGCCATGATTTTACATTTGGCAAATATGTGAGAAATTAGTGCCAAATGTGAAGTAAAGCCAGGTACACATATCACAACACACCACATTTGCATGTTACATGCAGATTTTCATTGCATGCCTGAAATCTGCTGTGAAAATTCACATCAAGTCTGTATTTGATAAAACCACAACATTTGATTAAACCCTGATGGGGGTAATCAATCTAACCAAATGCTTGATTTTAGAGGCACGTGGTGACCTTAGGCTTGTAACATTAATATGGCTAGAATGATAGAAAACGACAAACTTGGTAACTATAGAGAAATAGAACAGCATCCGGTGGGTTAGAAATGTAAAACATGTCTTTATTCCTCCAGTATAACGCCCATAAAAGACATGATAAAGACCTTTAGGGGTTGAAACGTTGCATGTCTTTTATGGGTGTTTTTCTGGAGGAATAAAGACAATTTTTTAATTTCTAACCCGCTGGACGCTGTTCTATTTCTCTATTGTGCTGTATTTTGCCCCTTGGATTCAAGGGTTTGGAACGATGCAACCTTAATCGAGAAGGTTGTGTTGCTGGATCCAATGTTTGTTTGAAGCTTGGTAACTATGTGAATTACCATTATTGTAGAGGTCTGACCATTTCAGACAGCTGGTAATATGTTAGTTGCTGGTGTAAGGCTGGTTCCACATGTTGCGCTTTTGATGCCTTTTTTAACTGCATCAAAAACACGTAAAAAATGCATCAAAAATGCTTGTACTGGGGGGGCGTGGTCTGACATGGCTGCATGTAGAAGCCTTTTTCCTGAGCTCCTCTGTGCCCTCTAAGGAATCCACAGCCATCAGCCTATTATCATGGGCAAATCTAACAAAAAAGCTAAGGCCAACTCTACAACAGCTGCTGACCCTGCCCAGGGGGTTATTGGCCAATATTTCGGGCGTTTTGCAGCCCTTATGCCTCCTGAAGATCCGGAGCAGCGTGGGCCCCAAGATGGCCGACCGGCCCACCCTGCAGCCTCGACACACAGCGGCATGCCCGACACTACGGAGGCCCTCTCCACTCGCTCGGCCCGCAAGAAAAGGGAAGCCCTGCTCTCCAGCTCCTTACCGGTGCCTCCAGCTGCTGCGGGACGTCCGAATGCCGCCTGCACCACCGGGACTGCACTCTTCGATGCGGCTGTCCCCTGCCGGCGTGGATCCGGGCCCGGCGCCTGTCTCACCGCGCCTTCTCCTCCTGATCTATGCGGCGACCTCCAGCGCAAGACATGAAGGTACCCCGGCCGCCCCGGCGCCTGCTGTGGCTCGATATGAGTCAGTGGGGCGCGGGCTGATGACACACCATGCGCGCGGAGTCGGACCGCCGGGTGCCGCGGCCCCGACGGGGACACGGCTGCAAGGGGAGCCCTGTGCACTGCGGGATGGACTCGATGGAGACTCTGAGCTCAGCCCCGGCTCGTCTCCCCTTGCACCCTCGCCAGGGGACTTATCTGGGCCACATGACAGGACCGGGGCCTATCCCCCATGACCCTGCAGCCACCGGGGTACCCATCCCTAGAAGGGCCCCCTCAGCTCCGGGGCTCCGCTCGGGATTTTTTCCCCAATCCCCATGGGAGTAGCCCCCTAATACGGGCCCCCTCCCATCACAACCCCCCTTTGGGCCCCGGGCTGGAGTCTAAAGATTGGTCTACCCGTCTCTGACACTTTTATGTGCCCAAGCACAAAACCCGTTCCGGGGAGTCGGCCAATGCTCCCCGCGTGCCCGGGCTTTTCGGGGGGAGAGGACTTCTACCGGGGCCACCCCCAGGGCCCCTTTCGGGGACATCCTCTCCCCGTCCCACGCGTCTGGCCAGGGGCTCCTTTTGCCACCATCTAGTTCTCTCCCCCCCTGGCCACCTAGCCCACATTTTTAGCCAATGCCGCTCCTCTACTCCAGCCCCACCCGGGGGGCCTCTACTTCTCCTCTAGGCCATCCATTCTATGCTAAGGGGGGGCAAAGTCCCATCGCCCGCGTGCCGGCCAAAAACTCTCAGACCTCCAACTTCTTACCCAAACCCCCTACGGGCAGACATCTCCCCATGGAGAAGGGGGTTTTGCGAGTTTGCCCAATTCCGCTCTAAATTGTCCTGTTCCGAAAGGTGACCCTACACGGGCTCAGGACTCCTCCTCCGCTCTCTCTCGCCGCAAGGGGAAGGCAGCAACATTCATCCAATTATTTGCCCCCAGCACATCTGGGCATGTAAAAACAGGGGAGGGGAAAAATCTTTAAACCGGGGCTTCCAGAAAAGGGGCCTGCCTCTACTATATTCTACTGTATCCAATCTTCAAAAATATTCTGGACCGCGACCCGAATACCTACATGATTGGACCGAGTCCATAGGCCCCGCCTCCTAGTAAGGACATTCAGCATCCTAGGGGCTATCTGCCGGGTTTATTTCTATTCCTTAAAAAACAAATCCCTTCAAAGGCCCCTCACCCGTTCCTTTCTTTCCAAATTATCATTACAATATTCCCGATTTTCTCGTCACACCCTGCACAGCGTGCTATGCTAAAACCCATTCTTAATGTCCTAAGGAGAGGAACATCCCTTAAAAAAGGGGGTTTTCCTTTTGCGTTATTTACCCTTTTGACGCACCCACCTTGCGAAAACCCGAGGACTTCCCAAACATTTGGTGGGACTTACAACTTCCGATGTCTCGTGTGGACGGCCCTCCTGCCCCTCCCAATGGGGGGTGGGGTGGGGGAGGTCGGGGGGGGGGGGGCTCTCTCCCCCCTCCCCGGATGCTTAGGGTTCCCCAGGGGGCCCCGCTCAAAGGGGCTCCCGCCATTTCAAGTTAAGACTCAATCATCACCCCCTGTTGCCTTTATCGCCCTGGGTTATTTGGCTAATGTGCAAAAAGGGGTTTTTCTTTTTGGGGACACCCCCTGCCTCCTACGGGTTTCTCTCCGCACATTACTTGTTCCTGATTATGGTGGGGCTATACCCCCTTTAATTTCCCCGGTTATAATAGTTTTGGATTTCTTTCATAAGCTTCGATCATTACTGCTTGGGAGCGCTCTTTTTGGCATCCCGCCTTATGCCCCCAAAAAAAAAACGGAAACAAAAACAGGCCATACTCACTGCATAAAGCTCAAGTGGACTAAACACAGCACAAGGCAGCCACCCCCCAGATTAAAAAAAATACCCGGGTGCAGCTAATGGGTAGTGCCCCCATACATCTCTCCACTGGGTGACAAAAGCGCACCTTAAATTGAATCTTTTCCCCAAGCATGCAAAAAAGCAAAAAACCACATACCAACTTTGGGAAACTATACAGATACAAAAATACCCATAAGAAAAACCCCTCACACCTTCCACGCGGGGGGGGGGGGGGCGCGCTTTTCTATTTGCATCCCCCCCGTCGTTGGGAAAAAAAAAAATTATTTTACATACTGGAAAAACACAAATATGAGTATTGTTAACAAATGGCCATTAATTAAGCCTCAAGCCAAACGTCAGGCTCCTCATCATTCAGGCCCCTACACTCCCTTAAAATCACAAAATAACAGAAAAAGGGGAAAAAAATACTCAAAAAAAAAAGGGAAACAGAAACAGGGCCATACTCACTGCTAGAAAAGCTGAAGGAAACTAAACACAGCAAAAGGGGCAGCACCCCCCCATGCTATAAAGAAAAATCCCCGGTCACAAAGGGGTAGTGCCCCATACATCTCTCCACTGGGTGGACAAAACTCCCCTTTAAAATTGACATCTATTCACAAGATGCAAAAAAGAAAAAAACCCCACAGTACCTCTTGGAAACTTACATACAAAAATACCCATAAGAAAACCCGCTCCCCCCACCTTCCCCCTGGGGGGGGGCGGCTGTGGATTCTATTCATCCCACCCCAGTATTTGGAAAAAAAAAACTATTTTACTAGGAAAACATCAAATATGAGGTTTTGGGGTTTAACTAGGGCCATTAATTGAAAACCCTGCACCAAAACGTCACGGCTCCTCATCTATTGCGGGTTTCCTACCCCCTTAAAATCACAAAATAAAAAAAAAGGGGGAAAAAAATACTCAAGAAAAAAACGGAACAAAAACTGGCCATATCACTGCTATAAACTGAAGGAGACTAAACACCCGAGGCAGCACCCCCCCCCATGCTATTAAAAAAAAATTACCCGGTGCAGCTAAGGGGTAGTGCCCCATCATTCTCCATTTGGGGGGACAGAAAGCTGCCCTTAAATTAAATCTTTCACATACACAAAAAAAAAAAAAGCCACAGTCCCAAATTGGGAAACTATACGATACAAAAATACCCATAAGAAACCGCTCTCACACCTTCCACCAGGGGGGGGGGCTGCTGTTTTTTCTACTTCATCCAGTCCCCATACTTTTGGGGCAAAAAAAACTATTTTACATACTGAAAAAACACAAATATGGGGTTTTTGGGTTAAAAAGGCCATTATATTGAAAGTGCAAGCCAAAGTCACGGCCCTCACTTTTGCAGGTCCACCCCCCTTTAAAATCACAAAATAACAAAAAGGGGGAAAAAAAAATACTCAAGAAAGAACGGAAACAGAAACAGGGCCATACTCACTGCTTAAAAGTTTAAGTAAAAAAACACAGACAGAGGCAGCACCGCCCCCCCATGCAATTAAAAAAAAATACCCAGGGCAGTAAGGGGTGTGCCCCAAACCTTCCCTAGGGGGACAAAAGCTGCCCCTTAAATTGACATCTATTCACGATGAAAAAAAGCAAAAAAGCCACAGACCATACTTAAATATACAGATACAAAAAACCCATAAGAAAACCGCTCTCACCCCTTCCACGCTGGGGGGGGGGGGGGGGCTGCGGGAATTCACTTGCATCCAGTCCCCTACTTTTTGGCAAAAAAAACTTTTTTACAACTGGAAAAACACAAATATGGTTTTGGTTAACATAAGGGCCATTATATTGAACCTGCAACCAAACGCCGGGCTCCTCATCTATTGCGGGTCCCTCACCCTTAAAAAATCACAAAAAAACAAAAAAGGGGGAAAAAAATATCAAAAAAAAAGGGAAACGAAACGGGCCATACCACTGCATAAAGCTGAAGTGAACAAAACAGCAAGAGGCAGCACACGCTTATATTTTGTGATTTTAAGGATGAGGACCTGCAATAATGGGGAGCCTGACTTTTGGGGCTGCGGCTTAAAATATAAGGCCATTATTTTAACCAATACCTCAATTTGTTTTTTTCCATATGAAAATATTTTTTTTTTCCCAACATAGGGGGACGGGATGCAAGTAAATACCACAGCCGCCCCCCCCCATGCGTGATGTGAGACGGGTTTTTATGGGGATTTTTGTATCTGTATAGTTTCCCCAAAGTATGGGACTGTGGCTTTTTTTTCTTTTTTGCTTTCTATGTGAAAGAGTCAATTTTAAGGGGACTTTCTGTCCACCTAGTGGGGAGAGTATGGACACTACCCATTAAACTCACCTGGGGGATTTTTTTTTTTAATAGCATGGGGGGGTTTGCCCCTTCTGGTTTAGTCCACTTCACTTTTTACATGAGTATGGGCCCTTTTCTGTTTTCCCTTTTTTTCTTTAGTATTTTTTCCCCCTTTTTCTTATATTTTTGATTTTAAGGGGTGTAGGGGCCCGCAAAAGATAGGGGCCAGACGTTTGGCTTAGCTTTCAATAAATGGCCATTATGTTAACCAATACCTCATATTTTATTTTTTTCCAGTTGTAAAAGTTTTTTTTTCCCAAAAAAAATGGGACTGAGCAAATAGAAACCAGCAGCCGCCCCCCCATGTGGAAGGTGTGAGACGTTTTCTTATGGGGATTTTGTATCTTAAAAATTTTTCCCCAAAATGGGACTGTGGGTTTTTTCTTTTTGCATGCTAAAAATTTAATGTCAATTTAAAAGGGGCGCTTTTTCCACCTAGTGGAGATGTTTGGGGCACTACCCTTAGCTCAACCCGGGATTTTCTTTAAAAGCTGGGGGGGGTGCGCCCCTTCTTTTTTTATCTCTTTTCGTTTTACTACAGTGAGTTTGGGGCCATTTTTTTCTTTTTCCGTTTTTCCTTTTTCCCCCCCCAAAATGGGGTTTTTAAATTGGCCTTCTGGCCACATGGGGGCCACCGGGGTTTTCCCCTTTTTTTTTTTTTTTTTAGGTTTGTCTTTTTTTTTATTTTATGGGGGATTTTTTTTGGTTTTAACCCTTGTTCTTCTTTTTTGCCCCCCTCCTCCCTACTTTTTTTTGCCCTGCCTTTTCCCCTTCCTCACCTCCCCCGCCTGTTGGAGACACCCCACCATATGAAATTTTCTCTAAAATAAAGGGGGGACCTTAAGAGTATCCTTCAAAAACCAAAGGGGCCTCAACTTTCCTGGGGAAAACGTTTTTTCCAAATCCTTAAAAATTTTCACCGACAAAAAGCTCAAATTGTGTCCCTTTCCGGGAGACCCATTTCAAAACGAACCATGCCCCCCTTTTAATAAAGGGATAGTTTACTTCCCTCAGTGGCATTTTGCCTAACTCCCCCCTATTTCCAAAGACTAAGGGGTGGCCAAAACCACCCCTAAACCCCCTGCCCAGGGGGGTCAAAAGACGCACCCTCTGATGAAAGGGGGCCAGATACTCTTTTTAACCCCTTAAAAATTAATGGCTTTGCTTAAACATTGTAAAACGTATATCCCGAATCGGGGGAAGGTTGCTTTTTTAATGAAGGTCCTAAAATTTACACTCCCTTGCGGGAATTTCCCCGTCGTTTTTGGGGTTTTTAAACCCTTTCCCCCCATCCAACTCTTAAAAAATTCGTCTGGGCGGGTCCTCCAAAAGAAATACTCACATCAAAAAAATCAAGAAACCCCCCTTCCCCCTTAATTTCAGCTGGTAGAGGAGGGGGCTTCAGCACCTCCGTTTGGGATTACAGTTTTTTTCTCACACCCCCCATAATCCCCTATACAATCGATTATATTCTCCTTCACCCAGGGGCCCCTTTCCTTGGCTACAGTCTTCCTCGATAGGTAATGTGTTAGGGCACCATGCGCCGATCTTTGTTTCCCCTAAAAGTCCCTTTCTTTTTCCCCCAAACCCAAGCCCCCTGGAGACTAAATAAATCCCTGCTGCGGACAGGGTTTTTGGGATCAAGCTACGGGTTGAGCATTTTGGGTGGGACCATGCTGTTGACCCACCTCACCTCTTCTCAAATGGGGGGGAAACTGAAATTTTCCCTTCGGGGCATTCGGGACAAGCATGGTAGTCGCCTTAAAAAAGCCCTTTTCGCCCGGATCGCTGGGGCGCGCATAAAAAAAACCTCGCTTAAAGCTTTCAAAAACCCAAGCCCTCTCTGAAAAGTGCTGAAAGGTTTGCTTTTGGGCTGGGTTTGGGGGTTCCGTTTATTTGTTTGGGGCCTCCTGGGGCAGACCCCGCGCGGGGTTTAGTGGGTTTCAAACAAAATTGGTAACAAGATTTGGTCGACCCCGGGCGAGAGCCATGGGGAAAAAAGGACAGCAGGGATCCCGGTTCCCCGGTTTTAAAAATACGCAGGTTTTTTGGTGAAACTCCACCCAGAGATCCGGGTAATTTCCCAAATCTTTCCCAATTCAAGCTGATAACCTTCCGATTGACAGATCCCAGTCTTTTTTCCCTAAAGGTTTGGGGGGCCCTCCCCCCCTTTTCCCTCAAAAGGGTTTGGGAGGTTCACCAAACTGGGGGAGTCTTTCTCAATGGGGGGTTTGGAGTCACCTTTGGGGGACCCCCCTAGGGGGAAAACCCTGGGTGATGGCTTCCTGGAAAAATTTCTTTCAATTATCCCCCCCTTTTCCCCCCCGGTTCTTTCGGGATCCCTTTTAAAAAAAAAAACCCCCCCTGTCCCAAAAAAAAAAGGGGAAATTTCCCCCCCCCCCCCCCCCCCCCCCCTTCCCCCGGGGGGAGGGGCCCCCGGGGCCCCAATAGTATCTTCCCAAAAACCCAGGAAAGGGACCCCAAAGGGTTTTGGCAGCAGCTATAGCCCGATATCTCTCCCTCAACGTAGCCCTTTAAAAATCTAGGGCAAGCTCTTAGCAAATCCCCTTAAACCCCCTTTTGGGCCCCCCCTTATCCCCCCCATCAGGGGGGGGATTCCCCCCGGGGTCGGGATCCCAAGATAATACCCTGAAAACATTGGAAAATTTTCAAATATCCCAAAAACTACATGGGGTGCCATTGATGATCCTGTCCCTTGACGCTGAAAAAGTGTTTGATAGGTTTCTTGGGACTCACTGACCCATCCCCCAAAAAAAATGGGGCTCGGGCCCCCCTTTTTTCCACTAAACTACTGGCACTTTAAACAAAAACCCCTTTTCCCAAAAAATTTTGATCCCAAATGCCCTAAACAAAATCCCTTTAAATACAAATGGAACCAAAGGGAGGGGTGCCCCTTAAACGCCTTTACTATACATTTTTGACAGGAAACACCTATGGCCGCATGCGTCCCAAAACCCCGGGCATCAAGGGGATTAAAAGATTGGAGGGCAGGGTTTAAATGCTCGGCCTTCCCCAAAGACTTTTAATTTATTTTGACGGGCCCCTTTTTTATCTCTCCCCTCTTTTATGTCCGAGCTTGGGTAAATTTTTCCGCTGGTCCAACTACAAAATTAAAATTTTTCCCAAAAAACTGAAGCCTGAACATTTTCCCTTTTATCAAGCCACCCCCCAGTCCAAATTAAAATTTAAATTCTCCTTCTCCTGGGTTGGGGGGGGGTCTCATATCCGGGGACCCAAAATTCACAGGGATTAGCGCAACTTTTTTGATGTAATTTTCTCCCTTTTTTTAGCCAATTTTTCAAAAGGCTAAATAGGGGGCAGGGCGACTTCTCGTGGTTTGGTAGGCAAACATTATTAAAATGTCCATCCTCCCAAACTGCTATACCCGCTTTAACGGTGCTGATCCCCCTGCCTCCTCCTTTTGGAAAGGGGGGCTCCATCGAAAATTTCTTGAGTTCCCTTTTGGGGGAAGGCCCGCCCCAGGAAAACCCGAAAGGGGGTATAAAGTCCGGGTGAAAAAAGGAGGGGGGGGTGGGGTTACCTGACGGCAGGGGTGTTCAAACCTTTCCCCCAGCGTATGCCCGGTTTTGGATTTGACCATAGCCCCCCGGGTAAACTTGGGTATAAAATCGCACAGAAGTTTTCTCCCCAGGCTTTTTCCTCCCCCCCGTGGGCCCAAAAAACCCTTTATCTCCCAGACTCCAAACTTTTGTCCTTCAGGCCCGGGCCCCCTATTTATCCATTTTTTTACTAGGGGTTTTTAGGGTCCCCCTACCCTTTAAAAATTTTTAAAGGGTCCCCGTTTCCCCTTTTTTTTCGGACAACCAATTAAAATTTCCCCCAGGCACTTTCAGGGAGGTCCCCTTTCCCGGGGAGTTCTAAGTTTTTTGCCCGCTTTCCCCCAAAAATACAGGAAAAGGGAAAAGGGGGGCCTTTTTAAAAACCCCTTTCGGGTTTGCCCGGGCCTTTTTCCCCTTCTCCAAAGGGGACCCCCCTTTGGGGGGGAAAACCCGCAGCTTTTGGCACTTCTTTGCCTCTGTCATCACGAAAAAGGGGCTCTTTTCGGCACTTCACCCTTTGAAAAGACCCAGTGTTGCTCCACGCTTCCCAGGCATTTTATCTCCTTGATCTTTTCAGTGGCTGATTCCCCCCCCTTGTCAGGATCTCCCTCATTAAATGTAAAGCATTGGAGAAAGAGCTTCGGAGGACTTTTACTGTTGAACAAAGGAGGAAAGGGGCTTTTATCCCCACTCACCCAAAACGGGGAGCCCGCAAAGCGCAGGAAACAAGCTTTTAGATACTTTCCAGGTGGTACAGAGTGCCGACTCTTTCTTCATAAGTGGGATCCCCAAAAGGGGCCCCAACCCCCTGTTGGAGGTGCAATAAGGGGGCGGGGGCCATGTCCATATATGGGGGGGTTGCCAGGGGTTACCGCCCTTTTGGAAAAGGGCCTTCCCGGGTATCTCGGAAATTTTTGCGGGGTTTTTCCCCCCGGGCCGCCCAGAAAAACCGGGCCTTTTATTTATGGGCCCCTTTTTTCGCAATCCTCCTTTTTAAAAAAAACTTTGTTTAAAAATCTCTTACAGGCGGAAAGACGGTAAACCCCCCTTTTGGCGTTTTAAATTTGTTCCCCGTTCCCTCGCTTAATGGGTGGAGGGGGGTATCCCCTACTTATTGTATGGAGGGGATGGGTTTACCCCCTCCCCCCAGGGGGGATTAAAAATACTGCAACACTTGGGGGGCCGTGGGGGCCCCTATCAGGGCCTCCAGGAATTTTTGGGCCTTTTTTGGGGATGATGGGGGGTTTTTCCTCGAGTTTCCCCCGCCCCACCTTTTTATTGGGGTTCTGGGCGTAGTTGATTGGGGGCCCCTTTGGGGATTGAAGTTCCATTGGGAGGGATTTCCTTTCCCTTTTGTTGCTTTTCCCAAAGACGTTTGGGGTCTCTCCGGGGTTTGGGGGTGAGGTTCCCCCTTCCCTTCCCCTTTTTCTTCCTTTCTTTTTTCCCCCCCCGTTAAACTTTTTTGGGGTACCCGGGGCCCTAAGGTTAATCAATTTTCTAGACCATTGCCACTGGTGAGTGGGGGGGTTTTGGTTGGCTCCGCCTTTTCGGAAATGGGGGGCGTAAATTAAATTTTTTTATGTTGACCTGTCAAATTGGTCGTAGTGTTTTAAGGCCCACCCGATGATTTATTACTTACTCACTGGGCTCTCGTACTTTTAAAAAATTTTTTGTTTTGTTTTTTTTCCCCCCCTTTTTTTTTCGGGCAGTTTTTTTTATGTTTTTTGTATAAAATTGTTCCAATAAAAACCTATTATAAGTAAAAAAATGCTTGTACTAAAAAAAAAGCATATCTTGAATATGGAACACAGGTGAAATTTGTGTTAAACTAGGCCAACATCTGCATCAGATGTCCCATTTGTAGCCTCTGTCATAGATTGTGTCAAACATGGCGAAAAAAATAGCCAAATCTAACAGACCCCATTTTTGGTGCCCGTCATGCCACTGCACATCCGTCAGATGTGAACCTAGCTTTAAAGGGGTATTTCAACCATACACTTTGATGGCATATCCATAGAATATGCCATAAATGTGTGATATATACGACTCCTACCTCTGGGTCCATTGTCAGAATGGACTCCCCGAAACCTCTCCGTTTTGAGGAGATGATTTCAATATGTCTTGATTTTGATACGCTTTGATTTCAATATGCCATTAATGTGTGTGGTGGGACAACCGCTTTCATTAAAATATGCATGTGTTTTTGGTTGCTTGTGTTTTTGATGCATTATAATCATAAAAAGTAATTGAAGTGCATCATGTGAAGGCAGCAAATGCAATAAAAGTCCATTCATACAAGTTGCTGGAAAAGACAGATTTGGATAAATCTGGATTGCTACAGCTCTACTCATACAAAAGGACCACCTGATACCACCAGCAAACCAAGCAAAACACTCTCCCATGCCCTGTCTGGTGATATAGTGTTCCATTTGGTCCATAGTATCTATAAACATTGCTAGTTCTTGCCAGGTCCTCATTATATGCATCAGTGCCCATTTACCTACGAGATTTTCTCCAATTGGTCTCCAAACCATTGATTCTTATTCTATCACCTATTTCCTCATTATGTATATATTTATATTTATTAGTGACTATACATGATTAAGGTTTATTATAAACCTAAACGTATCTGAGTCACAATTCAACAGCGCTTTATTTCACTTTGTTGGCATAACGTCTGTAATTAGAATTTATTGCAATACAAAAATCAAAATCTACCTTTGTGTGTTGTGGACGTCTTCAATCTTCTGTAACTTGAGGTTGCAATATCCCTTCCACGAGCACCAACATCCACTTGAGTGCTGGGCATTTATTTCTTCTTGATATTACAGCTCTGCTCAGATAAAGTGAATAGGACTGAACTGCCATGGCACCCACAACCTATGAAGAGACATGGCACTGATTTTGGAAGAATTATTTCTAAAATTTCCCAAAGAATCTCTTTAAAAACAGTGTAAAAAAATGAAAAGTGTTTACAAAGAAAAAATATTGCTGTGCGGTATTTTGACAGATTTCTTGCAAAGGCTGAAACCTACTTTAAACATTAGGGGCCACATGTATGAACCTGTTTAGGTCTAAAACTCACTTTTTTGCCCATAGATTAGTATAGGCAAAAGAGTGAGTTTTAGACCTAAACAGTTTCATACATTTGGCCCTAGGTATTGTAAATTTTGTACATTTTTTTTAAATGTCATTACGTTTTAGTACATTACATTTCTGTACAAAAAAACAACAACATAGGATTCTATAGAGCTCTAAAGCCATGTCTCTACAGCACTGGTTTTTGGCTGGATTTTTAAGCAGATTCAGTATTTATAATCCACAAAATCTGACTGTAAACCAGTGCCCATAGACCTCAATAGAAAATCTGAGCTGTTGTCTAAACAGCTCGGATTGTCTATTGTCAGAATTTCTCAACCGCCGATTTATAGAACATGTTCTATAATCTGCTGTATTATGGCAGATTTTAGTACAGTTCCATGTACTAAACTGCAAAAGCCGCAGTATGGCGATGTAAAATACCATTAGATTTCTGACGGCATTTTACCATTGTCGTGTAGACATAGCCTAAGAATTACTTTGGTGTACACATAGACTGCGTATAGATTGAACTTTTTGATGTGTTTTTTCCTTTTACCCTTGTTTTGTGAAAAAAAAGAACTTGTAAATGCTGGCTTAATAGTAATTTAAAATCACCAATTTGAGAACTGATGCATGTAAACTCCAACAATAGGGGTGTTATAATAAACACTTACACACATACAAGTTTTTAATGTATCACAATAGAAAAAAAATATTTTCTCACAAAAATGTTTAAATATTATTTTATTGAGATATTGTATTAGGCATAATAAAAACATCAGTAAAGTAGTGGAAAGTCCAGATAATCTAAACCATGATTATGCACAGTACATATTCAGTTTAACTCCTTAACGACCGCCCACCGTCTTTTGACGGGCATTTCAGGTCGTTCGTCTGCAGCGACGTCTTTTGACGTCGCTGCAGACATCGGAATTTGCGGCGCCCAGCGGCGCAATTGCGCTGGGATCGGGGCTGTACTACAGAGCATGTTCTGCAGGCATCGAGGAGCGGAGGAAACCTCCGCAACCCGATGCTTTAATCCCTTTGATTGCGGCGGTGCGTTACTGCAGCGCAATCAAAGGGTTCCCCTGCTCTGTCGGGTGATCGGAACACCCGGTCACCCGACAGAGCTCAGGAAACGGCCGCACAGTCAGCTCTGGAGACCTAGCGTGGCCCCAGAGCTGTCTGTGTATGAAGCCAGTGATTAGGACGCACTGTGTGCTGTCCTAATCACTGCCTGTGTCAAACTGACACATATTAGAATGTATTAGCATATATGAATATGCTAATACATTACTAAGTGTGAAATTTTTTTTTAAAAAATGTTAAACAGTTCTCCCTTCATGGGAGTAAAAAAAAGGTACAAAAAAACCCCATAAAAAGTGTAAAAAAAAAGAATAAAAAAATAAATAATAAAATAAAAATAAATATTTAATAAAAAATAATTGTACATAAATTACACGCACAAAAAACCTACACATATTTGGCATCCACGCGACCGTAATAACCTGTAGAATTAATCTAACAAGTTATAAAGTGTGAAATGGCAATGGTGTAAAAAAAAATAAAAAAAAACAAAAATTTAAAAAAAAATAAAAATAAAAAAAAATACTGCAATTATTTATAAGTGTACTTAAACTATTCCCCCATAAAGTACAACTTGTCTCGAATAAAACAAGGTC
Organism: Phyllomedusa bahiana; assembly: GCA_025379985.1. Taxonomy (NCBI): domain Eukaryota; kingdom Metazoa; phylum Chordata; class Amphibia; order Anura; family Hylidae; genus Phyllomedusa; species Phyllomedusa bahiana. The sequence continues at coordinate 50,192 of JAODAL010027820.1, forward strand.
TCATACAGCTGCGTCATTGAAAAAGTAAAAAAGTTACAACTGTTGAAACGCAAGGAGGCAAAAACTAAAAAAAAATTTCTGGTCATTAACTACTTTTCAGGCGTTCGACTTAAGGGGTTAAATACAATAAATCTTATCCTAAAATATATGCTAGATAATGATCACAATTAAAAAAACCTTCCATGTTTCATAATCAACACCATATGATATTAAAAAAAATATATAACTATGTAAAGAAAATCGTGAAAGTGCTAATAAATAATCAATAAACACCCAACACAGACGGGTGTAGCCAAGACAGACAATACATTGAAAATGATTTATTGAAAAATTTTAATAAAGATGATGAGATTTGCATCAATAAATAAATCTAAGACTAGTTGGTAAATGGTGAGGGTAAATGGTAATTTGTACATTCAAATATTACATATTTGGTTGTTGTGGTTAAATACTACAGGAACAAAGTTGCAATGCAACAACAGTGTGGAAATATGATTGAAAAAGGGAGCAATAGCATGGCAGAAGTGTCAATTTATAGAGTTTTCACTAGAGACACCAATTTCTTAAGGCCCCTTTTGTGGTTATCCATGATTGAAGTGTAAAAAAACCTGTGGCCAGCTGAACAGATCAGTAATTGTAGGCCTATAGGAAATCTGGACTGTGTCCCATGATAAACTTTGCCTTTAGCCACATAAGGCTTAGTGATCAATAGAAGGACCCAGGACTGAGAGGTATTCTGGTGCTCTAGCCAAATAAGGCACACAATACGCCCCCCTCCAATGGAAAATTCAGCCCACTCCATGCCTCCTTGCGCCACCTTCTTGCCTGGGATAAAGTGGTGCCCTAGGAGGTCGTCTACCTTCACTTACCCGTCGTCCCTGCGCTGCATGCGACAGAGTGGACACAGTCCTCTCTATCTTCTGCCCTGAAATGATTACGGAAGAAGGAGGTTTTTTTGACACGTTCAGCTCCTTGCTGCAACTAGATGCCAAATCATTGCTGGCACCAGAGGGAGTGTGTTCTCACTAGACCACTAGGTTTTTACCCCCTTCACCACCTGTGATAGGACTATGAAATCATACAATACACTAGACCACCAGGATAGGACCATTAACACCTTGATCACCTGTTACAGTAGTATTTACTTGTGGTTGGGTTAAAGAATCCCCTTAAAAACTAATCCCATAAATTAATGGTTTAACAGAATACTTTTTTTATACATCACTGGCTCAGAAAATATATGGTTACAAACACTCACATAGCTGCACAATAAGCTTAATGCGGGTCACGTTTGGTGGTACAAAACATTTGAACATTGCAAATCTTTTGACTCAGTTTTAAGTGGTCTTTTACTGAAGCTGATGAACAGTAGCATACTCTACCAGTCCTAAATGGTCAGGTTGACACAGTTTGCCCCATCAAGATGTTTATCACAGTGGTTGTACCAGCCACTTTGTATAGATCTGCTCAATGCCTCTGTGGTTGTTTGTGACTACGTAAGCCAATACCTTTTACAGAGACTACTCCCAATCATCCTTGTTTGCCCATGAAAACTTAGTTTATGCATTTAACAGAATCTACTCCTAACCACCGCTGGACACGAGCAGAGCCGCCATCAGAAATTTCACGGCCCCATACAGCCAAAGCGTCTGTGCCCCCTCCCTACTACCACCAATCCGAAAAAGAAAAAAGTCTTTGTGGAGAGAAGAAGAAAAAAATACAGCCGTGACATTGTTTTTGGGTTTAGTCCTTGTTGGATTTTACAGTTTATGTATATTTTGCTGGTCAGTACGTATAAAAGGGTCAGAAAAATCACCACATGATTACCGTGTGTCACTACTATGAAGGGAATAATGTTACTGACCAAACCAGTATCCCAAGGCCAATATTGCCAAATAACTTCAATATTCAAAGACAAAATAATACCACTAAATATCACAACCATATGCTGATTAATACCTCTATAATTTTACTGACCAAACCAGTATACCAAGACAGATATAACCAAATAACAACAATATACAAAGAACATATAATACCGCCACATCATCACCATGTATTACCACCATAAAGAGACTGAATAATACCACCACACTGTTACTGAATTTAAACAATTACACCAAGACTGATATTACTGCCATGCAGTGATCATAAAGTGGTAAATACCAGTTGTACACAAGCGCTCTGCAGACATATAAGTGATTACAGTGCAGTTACATTTAGTGACTTACAGGTGATGTCTTGTCTCATGAGTCGTTCTCTTTCCCTTTTTTTCTCCATCCGGTCCAGACTGTCATGACGACTTCCCATGACCGCAACTCATCCCTACAGAATTCACAACACAAACACCTGAGACTTCTCACTTTTCTATTATCTTCCGACCTGTGCACTCCCATGTACAAACTCCACATCCATAGTGTCCCAAATGGTAATAATTACCCACTTAGTAGTTAATAATAATAATAATCTTTATTTATATAGCGCCAACATATTCCGCAGTACTTTACAATTTGGAGGGTGTAGGTACAGACAAAAGACATACATTGCACAATGAAGAGCTACTTACATATGAGACACACGGCGAGAGGGCCCTGCTCGCAAGAGCTTACAATCTATTAGGTTGTATGGGTGAGACAAAGGGCAAGAAGTGCTAGATTTACAATGGTCCAGCCATGTGACATAAATATGGGGTTGTTTTATTAGGTATTTAGGACCCCTGGGAGGTAGATAGGGCCCGCCAGTTGGTGGGTAGGTAGATAGGACCCTCCAGTATGTAAGTAGGTCGACAGGGGCCCACAGTATGTCGATAGGTAGATAGAAACGCCGAGTATGTAGGGAGATAGATAGTGGCCCCTTCAGTATGTAGGTAAGTAGATAGATACTAATATGTAAGTAGGTAGATAGGGGCGCCCAATATATAGGTAGAAAGAAGCCACCCAATATGTAGATAGGTAGATAGGGGCCCCCAGTATGTAGGTAGTTCGATAGGGGCCCACAGTATGTAGATAGGTAGATAGAGGCCCCCCAATTTGTAGGTAAGTAGATAGGAGCCACCCAATATGTAGGTAGGTAGATAGTGGCCCCTTCAGTATGTAGGTAAGTGTCATGGAGGCTGGTGCGGGTGCCGTCACCCCCCGTGGCCACCCCCCTGCCCGCAGGGGGTCCGGCGCGGGTTCCGTGGCTCCCAGCGACCATCTCCCTGCTGCCTGGGCCCCGGCGCCGGCTCACTTACCCGTCCATGCTCCTGTGCACGCTGCTCCTGCCTGTCCCGGCCACTGCGTGCGTACCCGCTGCTTAGGGTGCGTGCGCGACGGCTGGTCTGGATTTAAAGGGCCAGCGCACCGGTAACTAGTTAATTGCCGGCCGCTGGTCCTATATAAGGAATACGCCCCCTGCACTCTCTGCCAGATTGTTGGTGTGCGTTCAGTGTCTTTAGAGAGAGTTGGAGTCCGTTTTGATCACCCGTGTACCAGTCCGTTCCGCTACGTTTCCTTACCTTGCCTGTTTGCCACCTGCCCTGACCATCTGCCTGTCTCTGACCACGAACCTCTGCCGCCTGCCCTGACCTTCTGCCTGTCCCCGACTACGTCTCTGGATTACGATTCTGTACCACGCATTACCCCGGCCGCCATCGCAAGCATGTCACATCAGGGGTAGCGACCTGGTAGCCTCACGCCGCAGCAAGTCCATCCTGCTTTGCGGCGGGCTCTGGTGAAAAATGGGGGCTAATTAGACTCCGCCCCCTTGCGTGGCTTAACTATCATCGCTTGCGGTGGTCCAGCGAATCCACCAAACCGTTACAGTACAAATCTGGCCAGGATTCCGCCAGGGTACCTTTTACCCGAAACTCTGGGACTCACGACGACTGTCGCCAGCAGAGCCAGCGTATTGGCCAGCTCACGGCCATGATGCAGAACCTTGCGGCCGTTTTACTCCGTCTCGGCTGCTGCCGCCATTTTCAGCACAGTTTTCTCCTGCACCAGGACCCTCTCTGATCTGCCGCTCCCCTCACGCTATGAAGGTTTACCCCAAGAAGTGTCGTGGCTTCATCAGTCAATGCTCCATCCACATTGAGTAGTTGGGGCACCATTCCCAAAGAGCGGGGGTAAGGGGCCTTCATAATTAGCCTTTT
>JAODAL010027821.1:0-54322 GCA_025379985.1 Phyllomedusa bahiana
TTTTTTGCACCTTCAATTCCCTTGGTGAATAAAAATTTTGCGTTTTAAGATTTACAAAGCGCTCAATGAACATGCTGGGTGCGCAAAAGTCAAAACCCGAACTGTTATGTTTTGTATAAAAACGGTATTTTTTGCCCCTTTTTAAATTTTCCACCGGGGTAAAATATAAATTGCTTTTTAAAAGATTTACGTAATGCTGCGCAATAACAGTACTGGGTTGCAAAATCAAAAACACGAAACTTATGTTTTGAAAAAAAGGGTTTTTTTTTGCCCCTTTCAATTCACCTGTGTAATTTAAAATTTGCGTTTTAAGTTTTCCGAGATCTGCGTCAAGAACCGGGTGCCAAAAGTCAAAAAAACACGTAACGTATTTTCGTACGATACACGGTATTTTTGGCAACAAACCCCTGCCCCTAACAAGATTGCGGGATTGTAATTTAATGCAAGGTGGATATATCAACGTCACGGGTGAATGGGTAAAAATTGAACACCTATCTGAAATGAACTGTAATAAAAGGGGATTTTTTTGCAGCTAACAAAAGCCCTCAGTACTGAAATGATTTTTTTTTCCAATATAAGTTTAGGCTGCCCAATTCCGGAAATATTTCAATAGCAAACGTTAAAAAAAAGATTTCCACTACTGTCTACCTAACTTGGTAAAACTTTATCCAGTTTCTTTATACGAGCTTGTCTGTGTTCGCCCCCCCCCCCAATTTAAAAGGGGAGAGCGTTTAAAACCCCCAAAAAACTTAAACCCAATCTAATAAATTGGAAGGACACGCTTAAAAAGAGGTTTCTCCCGTGCGAAATAGACTTAAAATTTTGCTGAGCTTTTGGGGGCCCCGGCAGAGCGCAGTCCTATCCCTAGAGACGCTGAAGACCGAGGCTGAAACAGGAAACCTGTTCTATGTAAAACGAGTCATTTTTTTTTCCAGCCCAAAAAGCAACCCCTACACATCCCCCTCAAGACTCGCACCCCACATCCACCCTGCCTATTTGGAAACCGATTTGCTGGCCACCAAAAATTTCAGGAAGCCCAAAAAGGGGCGATCTTTAATAGATGATGCACAGATTTTAACCTTAATTATCGCATGATCTGGAAATTTCGATCACCATAAAAACCTTGCCGATTTCAACTTTGTCGATAAAAATCGCTCAACACTATCAATGATCTAACAAAGAAAGGAACTACAGCCATCTTAACAGCATTATGGACCTCCCATCAAATCTGTGCACTGTGCTCTGGCCAAGGACATGAGATCACTCCAGACCACGGCACTAACCACACATACCCAAACATGACACCACATTAGGTAACGGCTATAATCAACCCAAATAAGCTGAAACATCCCCTTTTCCCCAGCAAAACCAGCGCCAAAACAGTCTTTTTTAATAAACAGATAAAGCTGGGACTATCAAAGCCCTAAAAGCATAAAAGCCATCGTAGAGATAATCATTTTGTTTTTGAGTAGGTCCCCATCTGTTCTGAGATCACCTTGCTGTTGCTGTTTAGGGGTCATAGATATATGTATATATAGTTATAAGACACTTTTCTATGTATGATAGCTGGAAATGATGGCTATACAGCTACCAAACTAAACTGCTGCACAAGGAACAAATACCACCATACCTCGGACCACCTGAGAGCTCCTATGCTAGTGGGGCCCCTGGGCAATTTATTGCCTAGTGTGCCCAGTGGATGACAGCCGTGCAAATAACGCTGATTTAGATTGCAGTGGACTGTGGCAAGTTGCTCTCTCTCAGAACCTAGATAACATGTGCTCTATTAGGTGGTCTCCCCTTCATTCATATAGTATATCTGCTGTAATATGCTAATAATACAACATTTACACAGCACTTGGTCCTTCTGATCATGCAGTTAGCAGTTTCAATAGTGTTTATATGCTGCACTTAGAGAATACCCATGTGTCAAGCCCTTTAAAGGATTACATTTCTGAAATTAAAAGCAATGTAATTCTCCTCCCCTTTGGTTATTTAAGTAACATCTAAACAGTCAAACAGAAAGAAGGAAAGTAATTTCATGGGAGAAAAGCAGACATTTTACATACATAATTACTCATCCATTTTAATAAGCAGTCTCTGTTCAAGAAACAAAGGTTGTATTTTTTATTTCTAACCCAGTTACAACCTTAATCTCAATAATGGACTTAAATAGAATTGTAATAACATAATGATGTCAATTTTATTTGTTGCTGTCAATCTCTTATTAACTGAGCAGGAACAAAAATAAATGTGATCATTAATCATTGTCATAGTTTCATTTGAGGCCACTAGATATATTACTAGAGAATATAATTGTATTGTTCACTATAATAAAACATGCACAATCTATATCATAAACTTTGCTTTAAATGATGATTAATATAGATAATGTCATGATGTTGCTCTGGAAATTACTTTCTGACATCATTTTGCATCTGTCTCACTCTTATGATGTAGCAGTGATTACACTTTTACTAAATTATTTTACAGTGTATGATTGGACTGATGAGCAGTAGTTTTCTGTCATTAAAATGTTGCACCTGCTTTATACAATTGCTGCAGATTTGTGGCAAATTAGAGCACCACCTCAAAGTGAAGCATAGCATAAGGAAATATGCCAAAAGTGGCTTTAGTATTTAGCTGAACACTAATCTTTTAACCCCTTCAGGACACAGCCAGTTTTGGACAAAAAACTGAAAACAAGCCCCCCACCCCCCAAAAAAAATTTTCAATTTGACAATTTATTTGGCGAGTAACATTTTAACCCCTCCCATCACAGCCTATTTATACATTCACACTCATTTTCCCTCCCTGCTTCCCAGAGCCATAACTTTTTATTTTTTCATCTACATAGAGATCTGAGGGCTTTTATTTTGCAGGACAAGATGTACTTTCTAATGGTGTCATACACCGTACCATAGAATATACTGGAAAACCGCAAAAAAATTCTAAGTGGGGCAAAATTTGAAAAAAAAATAACATACCTGCACCATGTTTGTGTGTACTTTGTTTTTACGGCGTTCAATCTTCGATATAAATTGTTATCTGTATTCTACAGGTTGATACAAATCCGGCAATACCAAAAATGTATGGTTTTCATGTGCGGTGGTGCCATTTTCTGCGACCAATAACTTTTTTGTACTAACACCTATGAACTTGAGTGAGGCGGCATTTTTTGTGGGCTGGTGTACTTTTTATTGGTACAGGTTTGGAATGCATGCAACTTTTTTGAACAAATTTATTTCAATTTTTAGAGGACGTGAAATGACCAAAAATTGCAATTTTCTTCTTTGGTGTTTAGCATACAGGATAAATAATGGTATATTTTAATATATTGGACTTTTTCGGACGCGGGATACCAAATATGTGTAACTTTTTTATTATTTTATTTTTTTATTTGCAAAATGGTGAAAGGGGGGCGATTGAACTTTTACTTTTTTTTTTTTACACTTTAAAGCATTTTTTTTTTTTTACTTTAACTTTGAGTCTCCCTAGGGTACTTCCTTATAAAGGGATGCGATCACTTATGCAGCCTAATGCATTATAATGCAATGTATTAGGGTGTATAAAAATAGAGGTTTTACTACTTCCTGCCCCAGGCAGCAAGTAGTAAAACAGAAAATATGGCAGCAGTTGAAGCCTTCACAAGGCTTCCAGCTGCCATGTTAAACGATCGGAAGCCCGCAATTTCATTGCGGGAACCCCAATCGAAGTGAGAAACGGTGCACAGCATTGATTTAGACGCAGCAGCCATCTTTGCCGTGACAGCTAAGGGGTTAAACAGCGTGGATGGCATCGACATCATCCCGCGCTGTAACCGCTGTGTGTTAGCTGCAATTAGCAGCTAACACGTGGTGGCTATGTGCCGGCACTATCACGTACTCATACGTCATACCGTATTTTCCGGACTATAAGACACACCAGACCATAAGACGCACTTAGTTTTTAGAGGAGGAAAATAGGAAATAAAAATTTGAAGCAAGATGTGCGAGCTGAAATGTAGTTTTTATTGGTACCATTTTGGGATAGATACGGCTTTTTGATCACTTTTTATTCCATTTTTGGGGGGATATGAAACTACTACTGCTGTATATAGGATTTTCATTAATCCATTACCTATTACACCCTGCCATAGGCAGCTCTATCCCTGCTGTTACCAGTGGCTGCCGGCTCTACTGATCAGTTTCATGCCCCCGCTGTACATCGCTCTCTCGATTCGGCAGAAGCCCGGAGAGGAGCAATGCTGTGGGAAGCCGATAGTGGGGTTTAACCCCTTAAGTACTGCTGGCAGCTTCCCGCAGCATCGCTCCTCCTGACATCCTACCGGCCAGAGAGAGCACATTCGTACTATAAGATGCACCCTCATTTTCCCCCCAAATTTTGGGGAAAAAAGTGTGTCATAGTCCGAAAAACACGGTATGTCAGTAAGGGGTTTATACTTTTACCTACCCATGTGATTCAGAGACTAGACGTTTTCTAGTGACACATTGTGCTTTAGGCTAGTAAGAAACTTTTGTCCATACAATTCTTGTTTATTTGTGAAAAATATCAAAATGTTTTGAAAATGTGGAAAAATTAGCAATTTTCAAAGTTCAAAAATATCTCCATCTAAGACGGATAGTTATACCAAACAAAATTGTTTATAACTAACAGCTACCATATGTCTACTGAACGTTGGTATAATTTTTAAATGTATTTTTATTTTTTTTACAACAGTAGGGCTCTTAGAAATTCCGTAACAATTGTTCACATTTTCATGAAAATTTGCAACACCAATTTTTTTCAGTCCAGTTCTGACGTGACTTTGTGGGGGATGTATGTTAGGTACCCCGATAAATGAATCTACCTAAGAAACTACACCCCTTAAACTATTCAAAACAGCATTTAGGAAATTTGTTAACTCTCTGGGGGTTTCACAGAAATTAAAAAAGATGGAGGTGAAATTTCAAAATTCCACTTTTTCTGAAGATTTTTTACCCATTATTCATTGGTACGCAGTAGATGTTACCAGGGAAATGCAACTCAACATTGATTCCCCCTATTCTGATGTTTTAGAGATATCCTATATATTGTCCTTACACGCTATTGGACTCACCTACAATCCTCAGAATAGGAGAAACACCTACTGTACTGGACTTTGGGGCCTCATTTCATTACGATTTTCTTTAGGCGCCATTTCAGGTTTGCAGACACCCTAAGGTGCTAAAACTTAATAAATACCCCTAAAAAGACTACATATTGGAAACTACAACCCCTTAAGAAATATATCCAGGGATGTAGTGACTATATCAACCCCACAGGTGTTTCACAGATTTTTGTAGAATTAGGCTGGGAAAATGAAATCCTAGATAAAGCACCACAAAATTTGTTACACAATTTCTTGCAAGTTCGGCAATACCCTATATGTGGGTGTAAACTGATGTTTGGGCGCATTGCATGACATACAAGGGAGGGAGCGCTATTTGGCATTTGGAATGCAGATTTTTGTGGACGCCATGTATCAACATATGAAAACATGTGAAACCTTCCAGAAGTCACCCCATTTTGGATTCAACACCCCTCCTGGATCTCATCTAGAGGTGTATTGTGGTTTTTTAGGCGCACAGATGTTCCATAGGTTTTTTAGCATTGTTCCATGAAAATTGTGGTGGGGGGAATGGAGTTCTGCCATGGTTTTTGGGCATCATTTTTACAGCATTTTCCATTCGGTATAAAAGACATAATAACTTTACTATGCAAGTTGATACAATTACAATAATCTCAATTCAATATAGTTTTTTATGTTTTACTACTTTTACATGATAGAAATACATTTGTAAAAAATTGAGTTTTTATATTGTTATCCAGCAGCAGTAAGTTTTATTTTATTTTTCCTTATATGGAGCTGATAAAGGGCTTGTTTTTTGCGTGATGAGATGACATTTTTATTGGTACGATTATGGGGTTCATATGACGCTTTGATCGCTTTTTATCAAGGTTTATGTGAGGTGTTTTGAACAAAATACAGCAATCATGGTAATGCGGTATAAATGACATGCTAGCTTTACTCAGCAAGTCGATAGGATTACAATAATACCCAATTTATATATTTTTTATGTTTTAATGCTTTTCCACAATAAAAACACTTTCATTTAAAAAAGAAAACACATTTGTGCATCGCCATAGTCCGAGTGCCAAACTTTTTTTATTTTTCTGTGTACTGAGCTGTGTAGGGGCTTGTTTTTTGCAGGATGAGTTGACGTTTTTATTGGTGCAATTTTTCCAGTGGGCATGACTTTTTGATCATCTTTAAATAAATTTTTTGGAAGGCAGAATGAAGAAAATACAGTAGTGTTTTTTATTTTTAGCAGTACTCACCGTGCAGTGTTCGTGACATGTTAGTTATACTCTATGGGTCAATACAATTACAGCAATACCCAATTAATATAGATTTTAATGTAGTTGCACTTTTTTTATCAAAAAGAGTTTTTATTTTGTAAAAATATTTATGCATCACTATCTTCTAATAGCCATGACTAGTAATGAGCGATTACGTCAACTATCGTCATTGGGTCGATAGTCGATATCGTCAATTATCATGACTATTTCCGATAGTTGATAATAGATTATCGCCGATGACCATTAAAGTCTATGGGAGAGGAACAACGCCTTCATTCTTACACCCAAACAGGGCTGGAGAAGCTGGAATTAACATCCACAACAGTCAAATGGATACGTGCTACATCTTAGGCAACACACTTAGGTTATAAAAGTCAAAGAAAAAAAGTCACAGACCATTCACTATCCCTGTCTTGCACCACAGCATGACCCTTAAACCTGCATGACCCACAAATTAAAAAGTGCCAGAAGGCAGTATTATTTGAACCATCATTTTACTTGAACTGACTATCCCTGTCCTGGAACGCAGCATGACCCTTAAACCTATCTGACCCGCAGATTTAAAAAGTGCCGGAAAAAGGAGTCTTTGAACGACCATTTTAGTTGAACTGGACATTGACTATCCCTGTCATGGACTGCAGCATGCAGGTTGCATTAACCACTGAAGAACAGATTGGTGACGCTGTTCGTTACTGAGATTCACAGGGCCCGGACCCAGCGATGACAGGCCTGATGGTCCTGCAACCGACGAACCGCTGGCTTGCGTGTTGTCGCCAGCACTGGAAGGAGCACCTTCTCTCTTACCTCTACCTCCTACACCCCTCTTTGCTCGCTTACCACCTGCATTTCTCTCCATGTTTAGAAAGATACAAATTTAAGACTGGTATGGAAGAGTTTTTGAAAGTCTCTTATTAAAAGACGGCAAATCACAGCTATTCTTAAATCCCTCTAATTTCCTACAGCCAACTAGGATTAGAAACTGAAAGGTTTCTAGCGAATACCTGTGAAATGCGGTCTGGTGGAAGAACTGTAAGACAAAATCAACAGTGTTCTTCCTTCAGTCCCAGGGATTTACAACTGCCCAGTAGGACTAGGAATTGATAGTTTTCAACAAACTATCATACAAGTGCGCTATCTGCGCCAAACTGAGATTCACAGAGCGCAATAAAACTATTCAGAAGTTACACAGATGAGACATTGCATTTTTTTGCAGCAATGACAAACGAGAACAGTTGCTAGAAAATTTTTCTATCAGAATTGTCGTACAACGTGGCTATTTGAAAAAAACTAGGGCCGCACCACGTACAATACAGCTATTTAAAAGTTATACAGATAACAAACGGTGGTTTTTTGCACCAATGAAATACACCAGCAGTAACTACAAAATTTCTGTATTCAAATTTAAGTACAAGGTGGCTCTATGAACAAAAATGGCCTGCGCCAAAGTGAACAAAACCTAATTAAATTGTGTACGGATAATAAAACGTGGTTTTTGCACCTATAAATACACCTGTGATGACTAGAAAAGTTCTGTATCTTATTGTAAGTACAAGGTGGGTCTTTGAACAAAACTGAGCTGCGCCAAAGTGAAAAACACGTAATTAAATTGTGTACTGATAATAATAGGTGGTTTTTGCACCTATGAAATACAACACCAATTACTAGTAAATTTCTGTATGGTAATATCCATACAAGATGGGTCTCTTAACAAAAATGGTGAGTTTCGCACCTATCAAATACACCTGCAGTTACTAGAAAAGATCTGTATCCTAATATAAGTACAGGCTGCACAAAATACAAGGTAATATTTCACCAAAAACTGGCCAAAAACTGTTAATAAAAAGCCATATCAATGCAGGGACAAAGCAGTCTGGACTACACAATATCCACTCTCCTTTCAAAAGCCTGCCAGCCTGTCTGTCTGTGTTCGCCCGCACCTCCCCCCCCCCCCACCCCGCGGCTGTACAGCTGGGCAAAAAATGGTAAAAAAAAAGCCATTTCAATGTAGATTCAGAGTAGAGTCTGGGCTGCACAATATACACTCCTTTCAAAAGCCTGCCTGTCTGTCTGTGTTCGCCCGCACCCCCCCCCCCCCTGCCCCACGCCGCGGCTATACAGCGCTAGATGCTTCTTTAAAATTCTCAGCCTAACTAACTAAAAACTGAAATTCTCTAATCTACCTATGTTCTAATGTTCACAGCTAAAAGCATAGTTGTCTGTGTGAACAAATAGAACTGTGTCGCTGAGCTGTATTGAGAGAGACCTAGCACACGTCCTGCTCTTATGAGACACAGACACACACTGATGCTGAACAGGAAGGGCTGTTCTATGTAAAACGAGGTCATGTGATTTTTCCAGCCAATCACAACCATACACATCCCAGTCATGACGTCACACACCCAGCTCACCCTGCTCTATTCTCTAAGCTGTTTTGCTGGCTGCCAAAATGACAAGAAGTGCCGAAAATGGCGTGATATTAATAGATTATGCGCAGATTTTCACCTAAATTATCGCGTGATCGGAAAATTCCGATCAACCTAAAAACCGTGCCAATTTCAACTTTGTCGATTATAATCGCTCAACACTAGCCATAACCTTTTTTATTTTTCTGTATACATAGCTTTATAAGGGCTTTTTTTTTGCATGATGAACTGACGTTTTCATTGGGAACAGTTTGGCATTTTTATGACACTTTGATCGCTTTTTATTCTATTTTATGTGCTGTGGGATGAACAAACATCACAATTCTGTCACAGGTTTATTTTTTACATCATTAATGGGGCGGGTTAAACAATGTGACAGATTTATAGGCTAGGTTGTTAAGGACGCACCAATACCAAATATGTATACTTTATTTATTTTTGATCTTTTTGGGGGGATTCATTTATTGTAATGGAAAAAGGGCAGTGTGTGTGTTTTTACTTTATTTTTTGAGTGTTTGTGCTTAACATTTTTCTGTTTTCATTTTTTTTATTTTTATATTATTTTCAGTTGTCCCCACAGGGGACTGGACTTCAGTTATCAGTAGATCTCTGTTTCATACAGGACAGTACTGCTTGTAGTACTGCCCTGTATGAATCACAGATCGTCCCGGAAGGTCTTATTAGACATATAGGGCGACATGTATGAACGGGCTTTACGCCTGTTTTCTGGTGTACACTGCGCCTCCCAGCCGATCCGCTGTCGGACGCAGCGTTCGCAGCTTCGGCCGGGCGTCGCATGAAGGGGCGGGTGTGGGCGGGTCAGTTGGGTGCGGTGAGGGCGCGGTGTAGGAGTTCCCGGGGCGGACGCGGCGCGCTCGTATAGTCTGAGGCATCTACCATCGCGGCTCGCCAATTCGCGGCGCTCGGCAGCTAGACAAGAAGACCAGTTTTTTTTGGTCTAAATCCTGACGGCAGAGGCGAAGTTGAAGCAGGATCTGAACGATAGCGAGGAAGCGCGATCGAAGATCGAGACAGACAGTCTCGGCGCTCCGCTCCGACAAGCAGACTTGGTCGAAATGCACGGCGGAGGCGAAGTGAAGCAAGAACGGAACATGCGAGGAAGGGAGAATCGAGAATCGCGACAGAAATCTCGGCGCTCCGCTCCGTGGCAGCAGGAGTATGAATAGGAAAAAATCGCCTTTATAAAGGCTGGAAAAAAACGTGTAAGAAGAGAGCTGCACGTAAAAAAGCTCACACATATAAATAAAATAATTCTCTTTCACCAAACTATAGAACGGCGCAATATGAACAAATATGATATTGCAAATTGCCGGGAAAGACAGTAATTCAGAAATCTGAAACTATTTCATTGGTCGGCAGAAACCGGCAATCAGAATCGGGCGGACAGTGAACATTAAAAGCTATGGGGAAGAATTGACCATCTCAAAATCCCCGGCGGGATAATTCCAAAAATACAGTAAAATGCTGAAAAAGAGCTGATTGGCTGAGCTAGCGAGGTTCTCGGCTCGCTCTCAGCAATCTGAATGTGGAGCGACAAAGTCCCATTTATAGTCCTCATGGCATGATTATAGTGTAGACCAATCAGAATCCTGGGGCGGGATGAATTCGAAAAATACTAGAGAATAAAGCTCGCTAAAGCGAGCTGATTTGTTGAAACAGCGGGGGCTCGTCCAGTATTAGCCAATCAGAGTAGCGAGCTGATGTCTCATGAGTTCTATGGGGAATCGAAATTTAAAAGAGGCGCGTAAGTTGGACAATGGGAGAGCTGACGCCAGACGTCCTACGGGTTTTATAATGCTATCTGGTATAAAAACTTTACATGGCTGAAATCAAATTATAACATAGAAGTTGTGCGATGTGTATATAAAAAGGAATACTAATATTGTGGCTAACGAAATTAAATATCATTGAAAATCTAGATAATATCATGCTTCTTTCTTTAAGAAATAAACATGATTTTATGGACTGAGTTTTTTTTTGTTCGGTTAGCCACCATTATTAGTATTGTTGTATATACATAAGAACATCGGCACAAAACTTCTGTAAACGACGTGGGACATGTGTTCATAATTTGATTTTAGCCCCGAGTACAACTTTTTACCTGATTGCAATTAGAGAATACAAGATGCTTTTTCGATAAGAGAGGACTGAATCCGAGGCTGATTGCTGCATTTCAAAGCGCATGGACCCCAAAAAAATTATAAAAATGACTTCTCAGCCACTTTTAAAAGAATGTGAGAGGGAGAGAAATGCCACCTTAAAAGCCACATTTATAATGTTCCCAAAATAGAGACCCCATAATTAGAATAGCTGTCATCTCACAAGACATCGATGACATCCAAAAACCATTGACAATGCCGAAAAACTTCTGAAAGAATAAAGTGACAGTAATATGGGATCGGTGTTGTCATGAAACCTTGCTGTCTTTTACGTCTCCTCCATCCAGCGTGTCAAACCAGCAAAACATGAACTGTCTGGGAAAAAGCGAGGAATATAAAATCATGCAGTAAGTGTAATGAATTCCATTTTCGTTTTTTAAAAAATTTTTAAGAGGAGGGGTACAATTTCTAGTTGTTGAAAGAGCGAAATGCTAGAAGTTAGAAACGGCAACTGTAATCGGTGTCTCAGGCAATGTGCGGGCCAACATCATCATCAGAGATACCATTGCCTGGATTCATAGTTGATGAAAGTCAAACGATCCAACATTTTTCTGTGGAAAGCCGGATGCGTTTGTCTGGAATGACTCCTCCTATGCTGTGCTGAAGGTCCGCTCAGTTATGACGCTGGCTGCTCGGCGAGGGCTATAGAACACCTCGAACTGGCGTGACGCCTGCCATGACTCGGCGCCCCACATAGTCGTCAGTTTGGAATTCACATAATGTGTGTGTTATTGGGTCCGGTACACATACAAAAAACATCGGTGTTGTGACGCAGATAGCTGTGCCACCATGATCTTATGCTGGTCTCATGTGTTTTGGATGGCGTGCCATGCATGGCATGCGTTGGTGAGGTGGTAAACAAGAAGATTGCCAAGAGGGTCACCCATTAGGATTCTGCAACCTTGCCTGCTTGCTGCTGCTTGCCGCTATGCCTACTTGGCACTCTACTGCTGTCACGTCGCTGATGTGTTCCACCATGCGAAATTTGGGGTACGTGAAGCTGACGCAACAGAATGTTCCAGTTGATCAATCAGCAATGTTCTCTCATTCTCCTGTCATTTTACTCTCTATTGGGTGGGTGGATTGGGAAAGTGCTGAGTATATTTTTATTTTGTACCCGGGGGGTCAGGAGGGTGGCCACCTGTTAAATGTTGATTCATTTTGATGGACTCTCTATGCGAGGTCATGTTGGGAGGAAATGGAGCATCCCAAGCACTCATGTGAGAGATGGAGCCTAGAGTTTCCCAAGTCCTCTGGGTTCGAGGGGGCAATAGCGACAATAAATGATTTCATCATCTGTCCTCCTCCCCGCTCATATTCGCGGCAAACCTATTTCCAAGGCTAGGGACTATCGTTTCGGGTTAACGTCTCTGGTGTAATTAGGAAGATACCTCCTACATCCTCCGCTTCCTCCGGCCACAGCTTCAACACAGCCCTGTCTTTGCCTGAGATGATGAGCGCCTGAGAGCTGTGCGTACACCTTACACTAGATCTGGACCCGAACCACTTGGGGGCCAATGAAGTACCGTTGAAAATGTGTGAAACTGTCGGTGACTTGTGGATTTGAAGCGAGATGAAAGGCTCCGTGTCACATCTGTGTGTCCGTCTCACCTCCTCAGTCGCTGGCAGTGGACCTGGCGTGTTCGCCTGAGTGTCCTAGAGTTACGGTCCAGAACTAACGATCACCACACTGTGCTCATGCTGACAAGGGCATTGTCCCGGCCCTGCCAATGTACCATTTTGGTGGGCTTCTCCAACAAAACACCGGCAAGGATGGTGTAGAGCTCTTTCACCTGCGCATCCTCTCTAGGTGGCTCAACTCCCGCGGAGGTACGAACCGAGAACCTGGCGCCTATGTCAGGAGAGACACTGTGCGTGCACTTCTCGTTCGGGTACACCTATGCAGGCCAAACACCATGGCGCTGCGATGCCTACAAAAAATGCAGGCAGGAAAAAGGAAGAACCTGTCGCGGTCGCCTTGATGTCTAGGAGTGGGAGGTTTTATCAGCGTCGCCTGTGTCGCAAGCAGCGGGCGTGCCGTCCAAGGCGTCACTATGTCTGTATGACGCTCCCCCCCCCCTCGTTGAATGGGAGGCGAGCTGAACTCTGCAATGCAGCGATGCCGGGATGAAGACAGGGTGCGAATGGCGGAAGTCGTGGACTTAGATTCGCGAAGCTCTTCCTCAGCAGGCAGTCCAGAGTCGCGGGTAGCTCTTTAGAAATTTCTGGACGGCAAGGTTCCTGACATGTGCCAGGCATGGAGATGTAGCTCTCCAGCCTTAACGATCTTAGGCGAGGCCTGCAGATTTCGCGCCCGTTTTTGCAACTCCAATTGAAAGCCTAGGAGTGGCTACGGTGTGTCCTTACAGGGGCTGGGGCGCATACAATGGCGATCAGGGCAGAGAGTAGGTGAGGCAGGCGGCCGGGATCGGGTGGCGTGGGTCATCCAGACCGCAACAGAATGCGGGCGGAAAAAGCATGCACCAGAGGGGTGTACTGCTCGCGGGGTACACGGTGCCGGGGGAGCACATGCTTGGAGTAGGAGGAGAAGAATTTGGTGCCTATGCCTGGCTTCAGCTGATCTCTTTTCAGGTTTCGACTAGTTTTCATCTCATCCTAGTTCGCCGCATGCCGGGTGTGTGATGTCCACACCAAGCGACCCATGTTGGCATTCTGGCGCGCAGGTCGTTGGCCACCACAATACACCAACTTGCAACAATCCTCCACTGATGGATCAAAATAGGGATGCAGAAAGTGCCTGGGGAGAGGGCTCGTAGAACCTCCCTCGTCTGTTCGCCCAATGAACCCGGAGGGTGGGCTTATTGCTATGATGAAGCTGCAACCCAGGAAGCCATCGGAGGGGCCTCCGAAGCCCCCCGGCGAAAGAGGCTGGCCCACCTCCGACGGAACCGTGCTAGAGGAAGCAGAACCAATAAGTCAACGACCCCCCTATAATGCCTCCCCCCTCCCCCCCTGCGCAAAATGAACGAAAGGAGTAGTAGATTAAAGGTTGGGAGAAGTAGCCGCGATCCCCTAGGGGCTTCCGCCACTGATCTCGAGCTCGCCTGTCCGCCCGTGCATCCAGGCGCCGTGGCCCCCTGGCAGATGCCACCCTCACCGGTTCACCCCCCAGAGTCATACACCCATAGGCCCCTCTACTGGATGGTGGAGTGGGATCTGGTACGGTGTGACCCGAAGACAGGGGTCCACTGGGCTGGTCTTGGCAACTCCGGGGGAAGAGGGGAGCGAGGGATGTAAAGGTAGTAAGGACATTGAACAGAATATGGGGGGAGAAATTGCTCGGGACTGGCTCCTTGGAACTCCCGCGCGCTTGAGGTTCTCTAATGTTCTGGTGGATGTGGTAAAAATGGTGAAGGGCTCTGCCCACCCCCCCAAAACGGGCTACCGCGTCGGCAGGCATTGGGTCAGAGCGTGGCGACCCTGGCGCTTTTCGATCTGGGCACGACAGGCTTCTGCATATGCGTATCCTGCAGGGGGGCGAGGCCTCGAGGGCCCCGACCCACTATGTCCGCCCCCCCATTAGGCTACTCGTGGACTGGAGGAAATCCTAACAAGACATGCACGCCTCCGGTCCACACCACCCGGCAGTACAGCCTGCACCTACCGCCAACCGGACACTCCACCAAGCACTGTCTATTCTCCTCTGGAACCTGGATTTAGGGGGCCCCCCACTACTGCCACGGGCGGGCTAGGAAGCCTGGGATGGACTACCAGCGACCCACGAGTGCATGTGGCAGCCCTGTGGTGCCTAGGGTGTGGGGTTGTTGGGGGGGCACTGTCGTGCGGACAATAACAGGGCGTGTCAGTAGGCGGGCCCGCGCACGCGTGAGGGGACACACCCGAGGGTTCGGAGAGGGGATGGTGCACAAGTCTTTCCTTGCCGGTATGACCCCACCTTCAGGGGTTGAGTCGTGTCTGACGATCGTGGTTGGCTCGCGGCCGTGGCTAGGGTGAACGGGCACCGCTGACGGTGGGTTGCATGGTGCCGGTACTCGTGACACGGCGACGCCTGTAGCCTGCGCCTTCCGCAGGCCACATGCCATGACACAGGTGGCCCTGATCCACCTGAACTCATGACTCTCCGAACCGGAGACATGCGGGCTCGGCCTGCGCACCGCAAGAAAGACAAGCGCCCCTGGGTGCCTCGGTTCGGACCGCCGAGCCGCCCAGCATACAGGACAGGAGACAGGCAGACAGCTCAGAGAAAGAAAGGAATGAGGCGTAAGACAGGCTGGACGCCACCCCGATAACCTGAGTTGTACCCGGCACCTTACGGGGGTTTGGTCAGGGAGGGGGCGCCAGGGCAGCCCCCGCTCGGGCGGCGCCACCCGGGGAGACCAGGGGGGGGCGACGAGACGGCAAAACGAGGACGCCCACGGCCCCCCAGCCCCGAGTGCCAGGCATGGTCGGACTGTAGGCTGGGGCCCTCCCCCATGGCCACCAACCGCCGCAACACCGACACACTGACCAAGAGGATACTCAGGCACATGCCAAAGTTTTCCTCCCCATGGGCACCCCCCCTATACTCCGTGTCACAGCGACCGCGTGCCTTTCCCCACCATCCTTCTCCCACACAAACCCTACTGCCCAGTAGTCCATTCGCGGACAACTGACATGTGACAGTAGCTACATGAGTTTACTTGGGATTGGCTGGGTTTAAACAACCGTCACAAAAGGGCTCGGATCTTGGCAGCCTCATGCTGATGCGTTTACCCGCGCAAAGGCCGGACGATATGACTCTAGCTG
Source organism: Phyllomedusa bahiana (assembly GCA_025379985.1). Taxonomy (NCBI): domain Eukaryota; kingdom Metazoa; phylum Chordata; class Amphibia; order Anura; family Hylidae; genus Phyllomedusa; species Phyllomedusa bahiana. The sequence goes on from JAODAL010027821.1 coordinate 15,752, forward strand.
GGCGTGAATCACGAGGACTTAGCCTGCGCACCCACGCAACGCCGCAGGCCCCACAGCTTTGACCGTACCGGTCCCTGCGAACTTTTGTAACTCGGCCGCACCCCGATCACACATCCGCGCTAGCTGGCCCCCCCCCCTCCGGGGTTTCGCTGGACCGTGGCTGGGGCGGAATCATATCAGCAGGGACTTCTCGACCGCCCTCTCCCTTTTTGAGGCGGAAGTAAAACCGAGTGGGACAATACCCCTTCTGTGACGTTTCTCCTCGTCCTCTAAGATGATGAAGCGCTCGCAAGCAAATTCTGCTGAAAAGACACGATTGGATCCGCAATGTCGTCATCATCCATGCAACTAACAGGTGATTGGTCGTCCTGAGTCATTCTGCGATCCAGGAGCTGGCTACAATGCAAAAGGACTGCAAGGCGTGTGCCGGAGCCGCCGGTATTTTTGCCGATTGACCGGTTCCGTTCTCATCGCTCTGATGGCATTCAGTAATCGTGGGCGTCAGTAGCAGAGAAAATTATCGCCTCTGTTGGCCTCTTGATCTTTTAACATTGCCTTGCTGACCCCAACGCCATTTTTGTCATAAAAGATGTCTTCAGAAATGGATTATCACAGTGGTGGGTACACGGAGTTGGACAGTTTGGGCTGCTGTCATGTTGGACCGGATGCTGATGATGCCGTTGACGCATGCACATTTGTGCCGTGACTGGAGGACGAGGTGTAAGGAGCGATGGTGCAGTAACCAAAGTGAGGACAGAAAGTTGGCGTCGCTGTTCGTTTCTGAGAAATTCACAGGGCCATGAACATACAGCTTCGATGTCAGGCCTGACGGTGCTGCAAACTGATGATCCGCTGGCTGCGTGAGTTGTCGCCAGCACTGGAGTAAGAATCACCTGCTCTCTCGTACCTCTAGAGAATACCTCCATGTCCTACTCCCCTCTAGTGCACTCGCTTACAACACTTGTTTCGCTCCTCTGTTCAGAAAATATAATAATTTGAGAAGCTATGAGATGGATTTTTGGAAAGTCTCTTATTAAAAGAACGGCAAATCACAGCTATTGTTCACAAAGTCCCTCAAAATCAAACAAAATTGCCTGGATTCAAATTTAAACTGCATAAGCCTAGATCTAATCAAGTGTGAAGCGTGACTGACCAAAAGTGAAAAAAACCACCTGTCTGTAATGTTACGGATATTAAAAAGGTATTTTTGGCACTTTCATTCAACTGTGGTGACTATCAAATTGCTGTGTGGTCAAATTTAACTGCCAAAGTGATCTATCAACAAAGCTTGGTCTGCGGCAAGTGAAAATACACGTATCTGTAATGTATTCGGATAATAGAAGTATTTTTTGGCACGTAGCCAAGTCACCTTGTGGTGACTACAAAAAATTGCTGTATTCAAATTTTAAACTGCAAAGTAGATCTATCAACTATTCTGGCTGCGCCAAAGTGCGAAAAAACACGATCTGTATTTGTCTTCGGAGATATATAAACGTATTTTTTGCGCATCTACGCAATTCCTCACTGTTGTGCTAGCATATTTGCTGTTGATTCAAATTCGCTCATAGCTGCGCAAAGTAGATTGTTAATCTACAAAGCTGGCCTGCGCGCACAAAGTGAAATAAAACAAGTATCTGAAATGTATTCGGATAATAAAAGGTATTTAGCTTGGGCACCTTTTCAATTCACCTGTGGTGATCTACAAAATTGCACTGTATTTACATTGAAGTGCAAGGTGCTCAATGATATCAAAGCTGTAGTGCGCCGCCAAAGAGGAAAAAAAACGTTATCTGTAATGTATTGGATAATAAAAAGGTATTTTTGGCACCTATCAATTCACCTGTGGTAAATTCACATTTGACTGGATTCAAATTTTGAAGTGCTCAGGTTGTCTATATCAACAAATCTGGATGGCAAAAGTGCAAAAAAGACAGTATCTGTAATGTATTCGGATAATAAAAGGTATTTCGTTTGGCACCTATCAATTCACCTGTGGTGACTACAAATTGCTGTATTCACATTAACTGCAAAGGTGCCTCAATGAACGCAAAGCTGTAATGCGCCAATGAAAAACACAGTATCTGTAATGTATTCGGATAATAAAAAGGTATTTTTTGGCACTATCGATTCAAGAAATGTGGTAAATACACAATTGCTGGATTCATATTTAACTGCAAGGTAGCTGTATCAACAAATCTAGTGGTCTGGCTGAAAGTGCAAAAAAACACGTATGCTGTAATAGTATTCGGATAATGAAAAGGTATTTTTTGGCATCCTATCATTTCACATGTGGTGACTACAAAATTGCTTGTATTCAATATTTATAATGCAAAGTAGATCTATCAACAGATCAGCCGGCCTGCGCTAAGTGAAAAAACACGTCTCTGAAATGTATTCGTATAATAAAAGGGATTTTGGCACCTTTCATACACCTGTGGTGACTACAAAATTGCTGGCTCGCGCTCATTTAAGTGCAGAAGGTGCTCAATGAACAAAGATGTAGTGCGCCAAATGTAAAAAAAACGACGTATCTGTAATGTTTGGATCATAAAAGGTATTTTTGGCACATTTCACACTTACCTGTGGTGATACAAATTTGCTGTATTCCACATTTAAGTGAAAGGTGCCTCAATGTGAACAAAGCACTGTATGCTGCGCCACAAAGTGTAAAAACACGTATTCAGCGTAAGGCGCATACTGGATAATAAAAGGTATTTATATTGGCATCCTATCATTTCACCTGTGGTGATAAAATATTCTGTATTCAAATTTAACTGCAAAAGTTGATACCTATCAACTAAAGCTGGGCCTGCGCCAAGGTTGAAACAAAACAAGATATTATGAAATGTATTCGGATAAAACAAGGTATTTTGAACTCTTTCATTTCACCTGTGGTGGACTTACAAAATTGCCGTATTCACATTTAAGTGCAACGTGCACTCAATGAACAAGCTGTCGTGCGCCAGTAGTGAAATGAACACGTATCTGTAAATGTAGATCGGATAATAAAAAGGTATTTTTTGGCAAACCAGTTCAATTACACCTGTGGTAGAAATAGCAATTGCTGGATTCCAATTTAAGGTGGCAAGGTGCGCGCTATATTCAACAAATCTGGACTGTGCACTCAAGTAGCAAACAAAACTAGTAGCTGTAATGTTTTGGATAATAAAAGGTATTTTTTGGCACCTATCAATTCACCTGTGGTGACTACGAAAAAATTGCTGTATTCAAATTTTAACTGCAAGGTGGCTGTATCAACAAATCTGGACTGCAAAAAGTGCAAAAAAAAACACGTATCTGTAATGTATTCGGATAATAACTGCGTATTTTTGGCACCTTTCAATTCACTGTGGTGACTACTCAAAATTGATGTATTCACATTTAAGGTGCAAGTGTGCTCATGAACAAAGCTGTAGTGCGCCAAAGTTAAAAAACACGTATCTGTAATGTATTCGGATAATAAAAGGTATTTTTTGGCACCTATAAATTCACCTGTGGTGACTACAAAATTGCTGTATTCACATTTAAGTGCAAGGTGCCTCAATGAAAAAAGATGTAGTTCGCCAAATTCAAAAAAAACGAAACTGAAAAGTATTAGGATAATAAAAAGTATTTTTGGCACCTATCAACCTGTGCGGGCTACAACATTGCTGGATTCTAATTTAACTGCAAGGTGGCTTTATCAACAAAGCTGGAATGGGCAAAATTGAAAAAGAACACCTATCTGAAATGTATACTGATAATAAAAGTGGAGATTTGAAACCTAACAAAGAGACCTGCAGTTACTAGAAAAGATGTGTATCCTAATATAAGTTCAGGCTGCCCAATATCCGGGAAATATTTCAATAGAAAACTGTTAATAATAAAGCTATTGCAGTGCAATGTCTACACTAAGTCTTGGTGAACTTTATCCAGTATTCTTTATAGAGCTTGTCTGTGTACAATAAAACCAACAGCCTTTGGAAAGAACAATCTCAATGGCAGAAAAATTTTAAGTTTTTATTTAAAAAAAAATAAAAATAAAACAAAAACTATACAAGTGGAGCATTGCCATAATCCTACTAACCCGTGAAATCCAGTTAACATCATTACTCATCGCCTAAAAACTGTGAAATTTGCATTAAATTGTAATAATTCAAAATATAACTCATCACGGAAGAAAACAAGCCCTCATACAGCTACATGAAATAAAAGATTCTAAAGATAAAACTTTTGAACGACAGAAGAAAAATAAAAAAAGGCCATCGCTAAAAATTGCTGGAAAGGCTAATAAAATGATGCTCCACCTCAGTAATTATTTTTAAAAACAATATCATTCTCTGAGAAAAAAATTCTAATCCAATCCAACAAATCAAGTTAGCAGGTTAGCATTGCACTGGACTCTCTCATGAGCCACAACTAAACAAGTTCCAATCAACATCTGTTCGACAATAGTGATGAGCGATTGTGTCAACTATCATTATCGATTCGATAGTCGATATAGTCAATTATCAAGACGATTTCCGATAGTCGATAATAGATTATCGCTGATGACCATTAAAGGGGTTGTCTCACTACAAGAATTGCTTTTTATGTTAAAGATCTTGCAAAAACAAGTCACTTTACAATATATGTCCATTGACAGTGTCCTACCTATCAGAGATTTCCCCTCTTGTATGGGCTGCATCATCTCCTGTGGTCGCTATAGCTACAGACCTGTTTGCTCTCTCCTGATAGGCTGCCAGTGCTTGTCTCTATAGCTACAGACCTGGCTTCTACTGCAACCTAGTAGAAGCCAGTAAATGCGCCCCTGAATGCAAAGTGAAACCAAGAAAACAGGACTATGGCAACATTCATCAATGTAGTGAGACAACCCCTTTAAAGTCTATGGGAGAGGAACAACACCTTCATTCTTACACCATAACAGGGCTGGAGAAGCTGGAATTAACATCCACAAGAGTAAACTGGATACGTGCTACATCTTAGGCAACACAATTTGGTTATAAAAGTCACAGAAAAAAAGTCACAGACCATTCACTATCCCTGCTTTGTACCACAGCAGAAACCCCTTTAAAACCCGCAAAGGACCCACAAATTAAAAAGTGCCAGAAGGCAGTAAATTATTTGAACCCCCATTTTACTTGAACTGGACATTGATATACTGTCCTGGACCACAGATGACCATTAAACTGTCTGACCCACAGATTAAAAAGTGCCGGGAAAAGGAGTCTTTTCAACCACCATTTTAGTTGAACTGGACATTTGACTATAATTTCTGTACCGCAGCATGACCTCAAACTGTATGACCCACAGATTAAAAAGTGCGGAAAAAGGAGTCTTTGAACCACCATTTTTTGAACTGGACATTTGACTATGCCTGTTCTGGACCGCAGCATGACCCCAAAATCTGTCTGACCACAGATTAAAAAACTGACGGAAAAAGGAGTCTTTGAACCACCATTTTAGTTGAATGGACTTGCTATACTGCCCTGTACCGCAGATGCCCCTCAAACCTTATGACCCACAGATTAAAAAGTGCCGGAAAAAGGGTCTTTGAACCCCATTTTAGTTGAATGGACATTGATATGTGTCCTGGCCCGAAAGCATGCCCCCCAAACCTGTTGCCCCACAGTTTAAAAAAGTGCCAGAAAAAGGAGTCTTTAAAAACCACCATTTCATTAAAGGGGGACTTGATATCCATGTCCTGGAGCAGCATGCCCCAAAAAACCCGCACAGGGCCCTTAGGGGAACCCAGCAGAAAATTTCTCAATAAGAAAAAAACTATATTAAAAAAAACCCTTTTTTTCCCATTACTGCGGTGCAAGCTATTTTGCCTTTCTACGGGTACATTTTTCCCCCGTGACTTTTAAATGTGAAAAAAAGGGAAAAAGATGTCCCCAGTAGGTCAACGAAGCCGTCTGAAATCCTTCATTTACTTAAGTGGGTTGGAGGAAAAACGATCAAAGCGGGTGAGGTTTAAAAAGTGGATCACTCAGGTTCCGGGCAGGGCTGGGTCCCGTTCATTAAACGCGGGTTCAGCTAGCAGTGCCCGGTTACAGTGGGTGTGGTGAAGCACGGGCGGGCGTCCGTCATCCTTAAACGGCAAAAAATTCCCTTTGACCCCAAAAAGAAAACGTCGTGCGAAGCAGAGTGGGGAAAGGGAATGTGAGCTCAGACCTCCTGCTTTCTCATACACTCAAAACCTGGGTAGCGTAGAAAAATTTTTTGCCTTAAGGAATGCTTGCCCCTCCTTTTGAGTGCGGACCAATTGAGCTTCATTTGGGGTATGCGGTGGTTGACGCCCCTGTTTCCCCCAGGTCCCCTTTTTCTTGGCATTTTTTTTCTGTTTTACCAACGTGTTGGAGGAATTGTTTTGTTCTTGGGTTGGCGAAATGTGCCCAAATCCATGTCCTCTGAAAAAACCCTAATTGTTAAAGTTTCCTGTATCCCTTGTACAATTCAGAAAAAAATTTTGTATCGTTTTTTTGTCATGCAATTTTTTTTGTTTAAATTCTGAAAACACATTTTTAAAATTGAGGGAATCCCACCCCCATCAATAGGATTTTTCTCTTTTTTTAATTGATTAAAGGGGTTGTCCCACTACGGGGTTTGCTGTATTTTAAGATTTTGCAAAAAAAATCATTTTGCAAAATTTTCCATTAAAAGTGCCCTATTATTCCTTTTTTTGACGGGCCCATCACCCTTGACCACTCTTGACAATTGGAAGAACAAATGTTGTTAAAAAACCAAACATTTTTTTTTTTAAAGGCCTGTTTTATTGCTGCATTTAAAAGCACCCATGCCCCCAAAAATTATAAAAATGACTTCTCACCCAAATTTAAAAATTGTGAGGGAAAAAATGCCACTTAGAAGCCACATTTCTGCCCCAAAGGACCAGTTAAGCTGTATCTCACAGCAACATGACCCCAAAACCCTGACAAAGCGAAAAATTCTAAAGATAAAGTGAGTAAGGAATACGGTTTTTTCATGAACCTTGGGGTCTTTTACAGTTCCACCCGCAAAACCCGCAAAATTATCTTTTGGGAACTGGAATAAAATTGCAGTAAGAAATGATCATTTAAAAAAAAATTTTTAAAAGGCCCTTTCTTTTTTAAGAAATGTGAAGTAGACCCCAACTAATCGGGGACCTCGCAATTGGGGCCACAACATCATCAGAGTCCTGCCTGATTCATCTTTATGAAAATCAAAAAGATCAACATTATCTGTGAAAGCCCCATGCGTTTGTCTGTAATAAATCCCCACTATGCTGAAGGTCCCCCAGTAGACGCTGGCTGCTGGCAGGACAACCCCTTGGCGTGGCGAGCGGCCGGGCCATTTATCTATTTGGATTCCCAAAGGCGATTGGGCCCAAATATCCAAAACATCGGAGTTTAAAAGACGCAGATGTCGTGCAACATTATCTTAAGCCGGTCTCTGTGTTTGTAGTGTGCCCTGCTTTTATCGTTGGGGATGGTAAATAAAGAATTTCCCGGGTCACCCTTAGGCTTCTGCCCAATTCCTGCTGTTTTCTGCCGCTAGGATACTTGGCCTCATCTGTCACTCGTGACGTTGTCCCCCCGTGAATTTGAAGAACGTGAACGACGAACCGATGTCTCCAGTTGATCAATCAGCACGGTCTCCCAAATTCCTGCATTTTACTTCTATTTGGGTGGGGGGAAGGAAAGTGCTAGTTTTGCTTTGTACCCGGGCGAAGGGGGGTGTGGGCCCCCCAGTAACTGTTTTCAATTTGTGGCCTTAAAGGAGGATCATGTTTGGGGGAAATAGCATCCAAGCACTCATGTAGAGATGGAGCCTTGATTTCCCAAGCCTCGGGTCGGGGGCACTAGCAATGATCTTATTTTATCTTCCCCCTCCACCTCACATTCGTGCCAACCACTTTCCAAGGGAGGGGCGTCTAACGTCGGTGTCCAGGGAAACCTCCTCCTCCGCTTTTCTGGCACGCTTCAAAACCCTCACTTGCCTCAATGATGCCCCTGAGAGCTGAGGGGGCCGCCTTGCACTACCTTGACCTGAACCACTGCCCAAAGAAAACCCCAAAAAAATTTGAAACGTCGGGGCCTTTGGATTCGCGGAGAGAAAGGCCCCGTTCCCCATTGTGTCCTCTCCTCCTCCGTCGTGGGGGGCCTGATTTTCAGAGTGTCCAAAAGATCGTTCCGAATTAAGATCACCACAATCTCATCTACAAGGGCATTGTCCGCACTGACCATTTTGGTGGCTTCTTCAAAAAAGGCAAGGATGGGGCGATCTTTCACCGCCTCCACTCTCGGTGTTTAAAACCCCCAAGGTGCACTGGCTTGGGCAGGCCCCTTGCACTTCTATGCGTAATGGATTTCGCTGCACCACAATCTCTGGAGATGGGAGGGTGGAATTCCAACATTTGCCCCCGCAACAAAGAGACGGTTGATGGGGAGGCCGAGCTGACACTGCCCCCGCGCCAGGCGGGCGAACAGGGGCGAATGGCGGAAGTGAGGCCAGACCCCCGGCCTTCTCCCCAGGCAGTCCAGACCTAGTAGCGCTTTAGAAATTTTTGGACGACAAGGTTCATGACATCCCGGCAAGGGGTTGCCCAGCCTCCGATCTTAAGGGTGGGGACGATTTTAACCGTTATCCACACCCCCTTGCCTGGCACAAGGTTTTTCACCCCGCCCCGCTCGGTCTCGTTGCAGAGAGCCGTCCCAGCTCTGACCGTGTGTGACGGTCTCCAAGACAGATTAATTTCAACACGGCCTGGTTTCTCTGGGGCACGTATCCACCCAAGGACCTTGGGGGAAAGAACCCCCCCATCCCCGCGGTTTTAAGAGGGTTTTTGGGGAGCCTGAGAGCCCCGCGCCACCAGAAATCCCCCAGCTTTCCCGAGACGACAGAGAATAGTGGCCTTGGGGTTTTACTAGTCCATGTGTCGGTGGTCAGATGAGACCCTTTGCCGGACACAAGATGCAGACAACGCGCTTGAAATTTAGTGACACTTGGTCTTGGCTGGCCTGGGCTGGACGGCTTTTCCTGGCAAAGCAATGCCTGCTCGGATCTGTATTGGGGGGAAAGCAAGGCCATAGACGTGGTCGGAGACCCATCTGTTCCAGCAGACAGAAAGGCAATATTTCCAAGGCCAAGGTCTGCAAGCCGACATCAGCTTTGGCTTTGGGATGGTTTGGGTTAAGTGATTCTTCTGCTACACCAAACCCTGGAAGTACAGAAGGGGAAAAAAAACTGGCTGTTAGACTGGCCGCTGTACGGCGTGCAGGGTCCGTCAAACTGGGGAAGAGAATTGGTAGATTGGGTCCTCTGTGTGCTGGTGGTACACCGTTGCGACGGTGGAGCTGAAGGGAGGCTGATCCCTGATCAAGACTCTGAGATACATGGGCATCTGAGGAAAGCTTGGTAGTGGCAGGAGGAGGCAGAGACAGAGGTGGAATTGGTTGAAAGCCGGCATTGGTGTGGCCTATTTTTTGGCCCAAGTGTTCCTATCCATTCAAACACATATGCCATTCGCTGCATGTGACTAACCATGTTGGTGGTGGTTAAACACCTATATTCTTGCCTCTACTGAATGTATTTAAGCAAAGGCGGCAAAATGACATCGCAGGTGAATCAGAGGCTTGCCTCGAAAATAGGCCCAGGCTTTTTGGAGAGGTCGGAACCATTTCGCGCGATAAAACAGCAGGAGCGGTTTTCCGCTGATCGCGACCGGCGAATCATCACAGCGGACCTTCTGCGACCCGCCTCAGTCCCTCTTTGAAGGCGGGAGCCCATTCTGACACTACTCATCGTCTCCTCCTCTTCCAGTATGAAGCGCCGCAAGCAAATTCTTGCTGAAAAGACCACGTTGGATCCGCAATGTCTCATCATCGTCATCATCATCAATCACAGTACCTTCCTCGTCCTGACATTCTGCATCCTGGAGCTGCGGGCTACAAGCAACAGGCACCTAAAAGGCGTTTGCCGACCAGCCTGGGATTTTTGCCGATTGACCGGCTTCCTTCTCCTCTCTGATGGCATCAGCGATTGATTGGGGCGCAAAGCAGACAAAATCATCACTCTTTGCCTCTTGATCTTTAAAATGCCTTCTGAACCCCAACACATTTTGTCATCAAAAAGTCTTTATAAAATGGATTATCCCCAGTGGTGGGTTCACGAGTTGACATTTTGGACTGCCTTCGCTTCATGTGGAACGGATGCTGACGATGATGATGACGACATTTGTGCCATGACTGGAGGACCGGAAGTAAACTGCTGGATCAGTTGCATTAACCCACTGAAGAAACAGAATGGCAACGCTATATCGTTACTAGATTCACAGGGCCCTTACCCAGCGAGACAGGCCTGATGGTCCCTGTAACCGACAATTCTTCTGGCCATGATGTTGTTGCCAGCACAGAAAGAGCACCATTCCTTTTCGTACTCTACCTAGGTATAGAAAAGTTTTGACAGTCTCTCTTTGAAAGAACGGCAAATCAGACAGCTATTCTTAAATCCCTTTAATTTCCAACAGCCAACTAGGATTAAGAAACTGAATTGTTTCAGCGAATACCTGTGAAATGCGGTCTGTGGAAGACCCGTAAGACAAAATCAACAGTGTCTTCCTTCATTTCCAGGGATTTACAACTGCCACAGTAGACTAGGAATTGACATTTTCGACAAACTATCATACAAGTGCGCTAATCTGCGCCCAATCTGAAATTCACAGAGAGCAATAAAAATATTCAGAAGTTACAACGGATGATAAATTTTGCAGCAATGACAAAAGAGAACAGTTGCTCAGAAAATTATTTTCTATTCAAAATTGTGTACGACTGGCTATTAGAAAAAAATAGGACGCATACCACGTCAATACAGCTATTTAAAAGTTATACGGATAATTAAATGTGGTTTTTGCACCTATGACATACAACAGCAATTACTAGCAAATTTCTGTATCCTAATGTACGTACATGGTGGGTCTTTGAACAAAAATGGCCTGCCGCCAAAGTGAAAAAAAAACTAAATAAATTGTGTACGGATAATTCAAGGTGGGTTTTTGCACCAATGAAATACAACAGCAAATTACTAACAAATTTTCTGTTATCCTAATGTAATACTAGTGGGTCTTTGAACAAGAATTGCCTGCCCAAAGTGAAAAAACCTAATTAAATTGTGTAACGGATAATAAAAGGTGGTTTTGCACCTATGAAATACAGACAGCAATTACAAAGCAAATTTCTGTAATCCTAAGTTAATACAATGGGTCTTTTGAACCAAAATGGCCTGTGCCAAAGTGAAACAAACCTAATTAAAATTGTGTACTGATAAAAAAAGGTTGGTTTTGCCCTATGAAATACAACAGCAATTACTAGCAAGTTTCTTGTATCCTAATTTAAGTACAAGGTTTGGGTCTTTGAACAAAAATGGCCTCGCAAAGTAAAAAAAACCTAAATTAAATTGTTTACGGATAATAAAAGGTGGTTTTTGCACCTATGAAATGCAACAGCAATTCCTAGCAACATTCTGTATCCTAAATTGTAAGTACAAGGTGGGTCTTTGAAAAAAAGGGGAAAAAAATGGCCCTGGGGCCAAATGTGAAAAAAACCTTAAAAAAAAATTTAATAGGAAAATAAAATGTTGGGGGGTTTTCCCTATTTGGGGTCCCACAACCCCTCCAATTACCCCGGCAAGCCCCCTCTCCCCTTCTCTTCCCGGGGAATTAACACGCCCGTTGGTGTGTCTTTGGAACTATGCCCTGCGCCAAGGGTGATATAAAAACCATAATTTTAAAAAATTGGGGGTTTTAAGGTAAATAACAAGTGTTTGGGTTTTAGCATATTTTAAATACCCAACCAGCCGTTCTAAACGATTCATTTTTTGTATCCCCTTTTAAAGTTCACCAGTGTTTTGGGCCCACTTTAGAACAAAGAACCGGGCCATGTACAAAATAAAAGGACCTACACCCTCCAAGCTTGCGCGGGTTTGGGAAAACCGGGGTAAAAAAGCCTTCCCAGTGGTTACAACAAAGCTAGCGGTGGTCCAGCGCACCCAATTAAACACACTCTCCTTTTAAAGCCTGCTGTCTGTCTGTTCGCCCACACCCCCCCCCCTGCCCCACGCCGCGGCAACACAGCGCTAGCTGCTTCTTGAAAAGTCTCAGCCTAACTAACTAAGAACTGAAAAATTTTCTAATCTTTCCTAAGTTCTAATGTTCACAGCTAAAAGCATTTGTTTTCTGTGTTAACAAAGAGAACTGTGTCGCTGAGCTGTATTGAGGAGAAAAACTAACACACGTCCCTGATCGTATGAGACACACTGACACACGATGCTGAACAGGAAAGGACTGTTCTAATTAAAACGAGGGCATGGATTTTTCCCGCCAATGAACAACCATACACAATTCACAGTTATGACAATCGCCACACCCAGCTCACCCTGCTCTAAAGCTGATTTGCTAGCCCCAAAAAAGACAGGAAGCGGGGAAAAAAAGGGGCGATAGTAATAGATTATGGCAATTCTCACCTAAAATATGGTGATTGAAATTTCCGATCAACCTAAAAACCGTGTCGATTATAATCGCTCAACACTGTTCGACAGTTGAATATGGTGTTAAGTAAACTGAGAAAAAAAATCCTTTCCATCAAAACATATAATATGAAGAAATAAACTCCAAAGCATTCACCAAACTTAGATCAATCTTCTTTTATTAAAACTTCAGTCCACAGATGTGGAAATGTATAGATTACACCAGGTGGGGGCCTTGGAAAAGTGTTCTTACATGTGAAACAGCCTATGGACTGATCTGCGGAGCAAAAGTTTTAATAAAGAAATTGATGGAAGTTCACTTCTTACTATTGTGTTTTTAAAATACTTATCATATTTACACCCTAAACCCTGCAGACTAAACTATTTACAACTATGTAATGGGGCTTAAGCTTCCATGTGAAGAAAGAATGCAGGTTGCTGTATTCATAGTAAGAGATGAGACAGTATTTAAGAATTCTCACTGACAATTTTCAACATGCAAATAATTCTTATTTACCATGAATCTTGAACCTGGCAATTCTGATATTTGTATTGATGAGGGAAAATCTTCTCTGAAATGTCAACTGCCTTAGTCAATTCTGTTTTTATCTCCTGTATGTGCTCCTGGAGAAACCTCTACAACACCCAAGTCATTCATTACAAAGTAAGAAATATAGCTTCCTATTGGAATCAAGGCATTGATGCTTTTATTTTCCTTAGCACATTTATTGCTCTATATGCTATCTTAAAACAAATTATAGAAATAAAAATATTTTATTCTACAGTACTATGAACACGAAAAAGCAAACCATTTGTGTCTTATGTGTCTCTGTGGACAAAATAACCTTTTCATTTATGTAAATATTCAGTTGTATACAAAACTAATGCTTTCTACTCTCCTGAAAAGAGAGTGAAAATTGCAGTTCATATTCCCAGAGAACTTTTCTTTTTCCATGGATCTATAACTATAAGGGTATGTTCACACGACATGTTGGATCTGAGTTTGGATCCGTTTTTTGAGATTCGTGATTCAGACCATAAACGGACCCAAACATGCATCTAAGGCTATGTTCACACGGCTTAAAATGAGACGTATTTCAGTCCGTAATTACGCGCCGTACTGCGCGAATTACGGCTGGAATACGTCCCGATCATTACGGTAAGCCACAGTTCTCATAGAGAGCTATGGATTACGTGTCCTCTCCCCGCTCGGCGAATCCACCGCGGGGGGAGATAAGTGACATGTCCTTTTCTAGCGGCGTATACGCGCCGCTAGTAATGATAGTCTATCGGCCGGCGAGGTGCCGGCCCCCCGCTCCCGCCCCTGCTCCCACCCTGCAATTACGCCCGCAAATAAGCCGTGTGAACATAGCCTAACAATGTGCAGTGTGATTTACATTGCTTTCAATGTAAAACACGCATTTGCGTTCAGACGAGTGATCGCCGATGCACGTATTACTAGCTTCTTTCTGATGCGTCTTTCGGATGCATTTAAAGAATGGTCATGTCAATTCTTGATCCGAAAGACGCAGCAGGAGCCCTATTTAAAACTATAGGGTGCGTGTCTGCTGTAGCCAAAACACATCAAAACACGCACCTGCATGTTGGATGCGTTTTGGATCCCATTGGCGCAGCGCTTTTGAATGCGATTTTTGGATCCAAAACGCTGTGTAAACATACCCTAAGAGTGTTTTCACACAGTGCATTTTTGGTGCATTTTTTTCTTTTTTTGCAGAAATGCCCAGCATTAGTTGCTGTGCATTTCTGCAAAACAAACGCACTGTGTGAAAGCATCCTACACCAGGTTATGTTCTAGAAAGATGTGCAATGGATAAAGGTATAAAGAAACTTTCTTTACCTACATTTTGGAAATGTCTTAAAGAACTCCCTGAAGTTCTAGAGATGACAGTTAGCCAGGAGAGTTGAGCTGTAAATGTTGTAGATATAGGAAACTACTCCTACATGGTACAGAGATATGGTGAACCAAGATGTACCTCCATGTTTATAGAAGACTACAGCCACAGGCTTATTGATGTGTAAAGTAAAGAGCTGTGAGTAAAGCCTGTGAAACCTCATCTGTGCGTTTTTGTCCCTTTTTGTGCCCTGCACCAAATCCAACCTGTAGTCACAATGTTACATGGTGTTTTTGTTTTCTAGGAAATCTAGTGCTGCTGTGCAATGTGCCAGGTACAGACTGATGGCAGCTACCCATTAAATACTTTCCCACAACCAAGGGGGGCGGTTAAGGTAAGTTAGCCATTAACACCTTAAATAATGACAGACACAAATGTTCTTCCTTTAATGGGTGGGCTTGGCCACAGCTTTTATTCAAACAAATTGCTTAACAGCAATAACTCCATAACTTTCAACTTTATTATCCAGTCGTGGTGATGTTGCATGTCGAGCCAGGCAACATGAACCGCCCACTGGATACCACATCTCAACTGTGACTTCACATAATTTGCTATCTGGAGGAAAAACTATACCAGAGAGAGAGGGTGGGAAAGACACTGAGAGAAAACTTTTTTAGCTTCCAAAAACCATTGGTCTCTCTTAATTGGTCCTGAAAGGAACCCGGCCATAACAAAATTCACAAGTAAATCCGCCAAAGAAAATTTTTGATTAATCCAGGAAACTTTGTCAGCTCACAGAAATTTTTTTTTCTCTGATAGTGATTTAATTTTTGAAGGATCAAAAAAAAACAAAGCCCTTTTTTAAGAGAACATTCGGTGGGCATAAAAAAAGCAATATAAAATCTTGGTGGGAGACTCAGTCACTAGAGAGCTATATTCAGTCTGGAATCATCCCAAAAGGGTTAAGAGTAGTGATGAGCGATGGGGGGTTTCAAAAACGTTTTTCGATTCGTTAGTCATATGGGTTTTTAAATCATGAAAAAATTTCCCCAAATTTTCCAAAACGGGGGGTTTACGCCGTTGACCATTAAAGTCAAGGGGAAGGGGAAAACAACACCTTCATTCTTACACCCAAAAAAGGGCTGGAAAAAGCGGAAAATTAACATCCACAAAATAAACTGGATACGTGTACATCTTACCCAAAAACAAATTGGCAACAAGATCAGAAAAAAAAAAGTAACAGACTATTCCTACCCCGGCCCCTGTACCACAGAAATGCCCCTTTAAAAACCTGTCGGGACCCGGGAAAAAAAAGGGTGCCGGAAAAAGGGAGTGTTTAAAACCAAACCTTTTTAGTTAAAATTGGACAGACTTTTACCTGTCCTGGGCCACACATAAAGCCCCAAACCTGTCGGGACCCCCAATTAAAAAATGCCGGAAAAAGGAGCTTTAAAACCCACCATTTTAAGTTAAATTTGGAAAATTGACTTCCCTTCCCCGGGGGCCATGACCCCAAACCGGGCATGCCCCCCCAGTTTTAAAAAAATTTTCCCGGGAAAAAAAAGGATTTTTAAACCCCCATTTTAGTTAAACCCTGGACTTTTTTGACAATACCCTTCCCCCTGTACCAATGCATCCCCCCTTTAAACCCTTTTTGACCCCAGACCCACAAAGGGGCACTTTTCTATTTTGTACAGTGACGGGTCATTTATTTTTAAATTTTTTTGGAAATTTGACATTTTTAAAACAAAATTTTTTTTGGGGAATTTTTTATTTAAAGCTTTTTTTCCTTTTTGATAACAAAAAAAATTAAAATACCCCCCCCCTTTCATTTTTTAAAAGGTTTTTTGTCACTTTGTAGATTTTTAAAAAATTCTTTTCGCCCCCCCATAAGTAAAAAAAAAATTCCTAATCACCCCCAAAAAAAAATTTTTAAAGTTGAGAAGCCCTTTGGCTCCTGGTTCCTGAGAGTGTTTAAAGGGCCCAATTAATTCATTGGTTTCTTTTTTCCCCCAAAATCCTTCTTCTGGATTAGGGACGGGACTCCCCTGGAAAACAATGATGCAACCCCATAGTGACCCAGCCCCAAAAAATTTTTAACCCGAAAATTTGGGTGCAATTTGTGTCCACCCCGGGAAAACCCTTTTTGCCCACTATTTTAACCTCACGAAATCACCTTTTACTAAAATCTTATTTTTTAGAAAAAATTTGAAGCTTTTCCTGTTTGGGGCCCCCTTTAAACCCGGGAAAAACGCCCTTATGACACAGCAACAAAAACGGTCGTCCTAAGCAGATTACGGAAGGGGAAGTGTGGGTTTTAAGACCTCGGGCCTTTTCCCCAAGAAACACGCCCCGTATGAGGGGCGGAATTTTTGGGAGCTTAACTTTGGAAATGCTTGGTTGTTGACGCTCCTGTTTCCACCCAGTTCCCCCTTTTTATTGGCATTTTTTTTTCCCTCGTTTTCCCTAAGGGTGCAAGGGAAATTGTCCCTGCCCCCCTTTTTTGTTTTTTTTCTCTTTTCCGTGCCCCATACTCCATTTTCCCTCGGGGAAAAAAAAAAAACCCTAAAACTGGTAAAGTCTTCCTGTATCCCCTTGTTTCAGAGGAATTTTTGGGTCCCACTATTTTGTAAATGCAAGTTTTTTTATTTAGTTTAATTCTAGGGAAATTTCCCCCCAAAGTCTTTGTTTTTTCTTTTTTTTTAATTTTGGTAAAAAGGGGTTTTTCCCCTCCCCTACAGGGTTGCAGTTATTTTAAATGTTTTAAAAAAAAAACAAGTTCATTTTGCAAAAAGGTCCATTAAAGTGTCCTACCTATTCCTGTTTTTTGACAGCACCAGGGCCCAAAAAATTAAAAAACATGCCCCTTTCACCCACTTTTTGGGAAATTGGAAGAAAAAAATTTGTTAGAAAAACCCCAAATTTTTTAAAAAAGGACCTGTAGTATAGCTGGTTTTTACAGCAGCAAAAAAAAAAAAAAATAAAAAAAAGACTTTCAGCCACTGTTTAAAAAATTGGGGAGGGTAAATTTTCCACTTTTAAAAAAAAATTTTCTGTTCCCCAAAAAACCTTGATTATAGCTGCATTTTCCCCGCACCAAACCCCCAAAACCATTTTACAGTGCAAAAAAATTTGAAAAATGAAGTGAGTAAATGGGAAAATGTTTTTTTCATGAAACCTTTTACAATTGGTGACTTTTTTAGTCTCCCCCACCGCAAAAACCCCAAAAATGACCTTTGGGGGCGGGGAATAAAAAAATTTTTTAAATAAGGGAAAAGCATTTTAAAAAACATTTTTCAAAGAGGGGCCCTTTTTTTTCAAGAGGGGAAAGTAATAAAAACCCCGGAAACTAAACGGTGGGAACCCGGCAATTGGGGCCCCCCAAAAATTCAGAACCCAAACCCCGAATTTTATCTTGATGAAATCAAAAAGATCAACATTTCTGTGGGGGAAAAACCAGATTTTTTGTCTGTAATGACTCCTCCAGCTGTGCTGAAAACCGCCTTTAGGGTATGACGCTGGTGCTGGGAAGGGCAACACCCCCTATGGGTGGCGGGGCGGCTCGGGGCATTTTTAAACCCTTTTGGATACCCAGAAGTCAATTGGGTCCGGAACCCATCCAAAAACTCGGGGTTTACCCCGCAGATTTTTCGTGCACCTGGGTCTTAATAAAGCCGGTCTTGTAGTCTTATATGGGCCCGCATTAAAATGCATTTGGGGAGGTGGTTTAAAAAAAGATTGCCCAAAGTCACCCCCAAAAAACTTTTGCCAAAATCCCCCGCTGCTGCTGCCGCAGGTTCTTGGAAAATCTACGCTGACAGGGTTTTGACGTTGGTTCCACCCGGGGACACTTGGGAAAAACTTGAAGCAGACCAACAGATGCCCAGTTGTTTAATCAGGGAAATGGGCCCCCTAAATTTCCCGCATTTTTAAAACCCCTATTGGGGGGGTGGAAAGAAAAATGCTGAGTTTTTTCTTTTTTACCGGGGGGGTCGAGGGGGTGTCCACCCCCCAATTTTGTTTTGTTTGATAGCCTTAATGCGAGGTCATGTTTTGGGGGAAAAAGGAGCATCCAAGCACTCAAAGTGAGGTTTGGGGCCTTGATTTCCCAAGCCCCTTGGTTTGAAGGGCACTAGCAAACTGATCTTCCTCATCTTCCTCCCCCGCCTCAAATCCGTGCCAACCTCTTTCCAAGGCAGGGACATCGGAACGTCGGTTCCGGAATTTCCCCCTCCTCCCCCGCTTCCCCCCAGGCACCCGCTTAAAAAACAGCCCCCAACCCTTTCCCCAGAAAGATTTCAAACCCCGAGAGCTGAGGCACCGCCTTGCCTAGGGGCCCTGGGCCCCCAACCACTGCCTAAAAGAAGACCCCTTTAAAAGGCCCCTTTTGGGGGTTTGGGCCCGGGGGAGAAAGGCTCCATGTCCCATCTGTTTCCGTCTCCCCCCCTCCGTCGCTGGTGGGACCTGAGTTTAAAAGTATCCAACGATCGTCCGAACTAAATCACCACAATCCCCATGCCCGACAAGGGCATTTTTCCGCACTGACCCCTTTTGGTGGCTTCCCTTTAAATCTTTGGGAAAAGGGTGGGTAGAGCTCTTTCACCTGCCCCCACTCTCGGGGGCCAACACCCCCCAGGTCCCCCAAACCCCTGCTTGGGCGGGGGCCCTTGTCACTTCGTGCTTGCGTAATGGCATTGACTTTCTGCAACCCCCCAATGGGGAAAAGTGGGGGGGGAAAAAAGCCTGGTTTCCCCTGTTCCCAACAATGAGACGGTTTTACCCGGGGGGGGCCGAGTGACTGGGAAAACCCGCCAGGCGGGATGAAGCAGGGTGGCGAACGGGGGAAAAAGTGAGCCAGACTCGAGCCAAACCTCAGAAGCAGTTCAGGGCCCGGGTTGGCTTTAGAAATTTCCCGGGGCGACGGGGGTTCATGGGGCGTGTGCCAGGGAAGGGTTGTGCTTTAGCCTACCCATTTAAAGGGGTTTTATTTGTTTCAAAGATCATGTCCAAATTATGGGGACAGTAAAAATAAGCACTTTTGTAATTGGGTTGCATTACCCCTGTCACTTGGTTTTGGGCAGATATCACTTCGCTGTAAATCTGTCTTCTATTTCTGCTCTTGCTGGTCAAACGCCCCCGGGTCGATTCCTGTGCCCTAAACACGCCTCCTGCACTGTGATTTGCGGGATGACATTTCATTCAGCCTGTTGGGATTTTGCCCCTAAACAGGAAACGTCATGGCCACGCCCCCTGCGCTGTGATTGGCTGCCTGCACCCCTCTGTTTACTCCCCTCTGAGCTTTTAAAAAATCGATAGTAAAACCCAAGGTCTGCTGGCTTTTGTACATCTCAGCTCTAGGGGGAAGGATCTGGGCAATTACTGCTTTTTTAAAGGGCTTTCCCAAAGAGGTTGATTCACCTCCTCACAGGTTTCCAGTCCTTAAGCTGCTACTTTGAAAAGAGGCGTTCTGTTCCTCAGATCGAATGCAAGCCCCGCCTCCTTATGACGTCATCATCTGTCGTTTTATCACATAAGGATTCAACAACTATATCTGTATGAGCTGCTTGGGGTAGTGCAGTGCAATAGGTGATCAGTTTGGCAAGACAGAGGTTGGGAGTTAAAGTCCCATCGTTTTTTTTTTTTTTTTCTTTTATAAATTGTACACATAGTAAAGATATAAAAAATTATATGTGTAGACATCTATAATTTTATATATATACACACACACACAGAAAGCTCCCCTATATAGTGTCCCATCCTCACAGTCACACCAAGCACTTCCAACATATGTGATACAATGCATATACTCTCGGGGATGAGACTGATATGGGGGAGCTTTATGTGTATATATATCATTATAGAGATTGAATATATATTTTAGGTCTCTCTACAAAGTGTAGATTTAAAGGGGGGGGGGGGATATACCCTGTGAGGAGACTAGAACTCCAAAACCCCTTCGTTGTAAAACCCAAAACTCTACCGTTACACCATCAGCCCAAGTCAGTTACAGGGTTTGGGAGGTTCTTCTCTCAGAGCTGATTTGTTTCTCCCCCCACCTATTTTCACTCATATCACTGACAGCAAGCAGAGATCTTTACTTGAAGCTGACATTTGTCCTTGTAGTTGAGTAAAGGTCTCTGCCTGTTGTCAGTACAATTTGGTTGAATACCACTAGAACAGAAGTTAAAGCTGCTGGCTTTCAGTGTGTAAACTAAGAGATATAATAGATATAACAGGTTGCTTGCTGCAGCTTGTGGAGCCTCAAGGGTGCAGACATAAGCATGCAGGAGGCTACAAGCTGTTATATCCAGACAACCCTCTGCATCCCCTGCTTCAAATAAAATGATGATGTCACAGTTCTTCAGTGAGGGGAGACACGCCTCGTGGGAGGGGAGACATGCTGAGAGGAAGAACACTCCCCTGGATTTCAAACTCAATCTGAGAAAATTAGCAGAACAGCACGAGCAGCTCAAATGATAAATCCCCTTTAATGGCAGCCAGGAGATTTCGACCGTTATCGCACACTACCTTGCCTGGCACAAGGTTCTTGTCACCCAGTCAGCGCTCGGTATCGTTGCAGCCATCCACAGCTCCTGACCTGTGTGTTGACGGTCTCCAAGACAGATTAATTTCAACACGGCCTGGTTTCTATGGGCACGTGATGCCACCAGAGGACCTGAGGAAGCAACACCTGTGCGAAACGCGCGTTGGGGTTACGAGCGCTACCCACAATACCTTGGTAAATATGCTGGATTCTAGTATACGTGATTAATTGTATGACGCCTGCTAAATATTCCTGCACTGGGCCATATATATTGTTAATATCGGAGTAGCACCTGATTATACTTGAATTCTTTACAGGGATTTAGTTATTTACTACCTTGTCAGTGTTTGCTGGTCCATTATCTGGCTATGTAACAGTGTGGGGATATATGCAGATGCGTTATATATGTGCCTATAACCATTAATTATATTTACACGAACTAGACATATAACTATATACCACAACTTCTGGGATTGTGTGCTCGTTTGTTTTTCTTTGGTTATTCTCTTTTCTACACCGTAATAATTCTTTATGAATTTTAATATTTGTAATTTAAATAAAGCTAATGATATTTTACCCTATACTCTCTTGAGTTGCTTTTTGGTTTGAACTTGGGAGAAAGAACCCTGCACCATCCCTGCGGTTTTGAAGAGCGTGCGCCGAGCCTGAGAGCCACCGTTACCACCAGAGACATCCCCCCAGCTCACCCAGTGAGCTGTCACAGAGATATAGAAGCCTTGACTGTGCTTACTAGTCCATGTGTCGGTGGTCAGATGGACTTTGCTGGACACAGATGCAGACAACGCGCTTGAAATTTTAGATGACACGTGGCTGGCCAGGGCAGGGATGGCTTTTCTGGCAAAGAAATGCCTGCTCGGCATCTTGTATTGGGGGCAGGCAAGGGCCATGACGTGCTGGAACCCATCTGTGTCCACCAGACGGAAAGGCAACATTTCCAAGGCCAAAAGCCTGGAAATGCCGACATTAAGGCTTTTGGCATTGGGATGGTTTGAGTTAAAGTGTTTCTTCTGCTCCCAAACCTGGTAGACAGAAGGCTGGCTGCTAGACTGGCCACTGTACGGCGTGCAGGTCAAACTGGTGGAAGGAGAAGGGGTAGGATGGGTCTCTGGTGGTACTGGTGGTACTCGGGCAATGGTGGAGGCTGAAGCGGAGGCTGATTCTTGACTCTGAGAGACATGGGCAGCTGAGGAACGCTTGGTGGTGGCGGAGGAGACGCAGACAGAGGGTGTGACAGTGGTTGGAAGCCCGGCATCGGTGTGGCCTTTTTTGGCCAAGTGCTCCTTCCATTTCATCTCATGCATTCGCTGAATGTAACTAGACATGTTGGTGGTGGTTAAACACCTAAGATTCTTGTCTCTACTGATGCGTTTATGGCAAAGGTGGCATATGACATCGCTGGGTGAATCAAAGGCTTGCTCGAAAAAGGCCCAGGCTTGAGAGGTCCTGGACCTTTTCGACAGCGATAAGCGAGGAGTGGTGTTTCAGCTGATCGTGGCTGGCAGAATCAACTCAGTGGACGACATTTGTGGCCATGACTGGGAGGACGAGGAGGTAAGACTGCTGGATGCAGGTTGCATTAACCACTGAAGAACAGATTGGCGACGCTATTCGTTACTGAGATTCACAGGGCCCTTACCCAGCGATGACAGGCCTGATGGTCCTGAAACTGACGATCCGCTGGCTTGCGTGTTGTCGCCAGCACTGGAAGGAGAACCTTCTCTCATACCTCTACCTCCATGTCCTACACCCCTCTTTGCTCGCTTACCACCTGCATTTCGCTGCATGTTCAGAAAGAAAAAAATTTAAGAAGGTGTGGAAGAGTTTTTGACAGTCCCTTATTGAAAGACGGCAAATCACAGCTATTCTTAAATTCCTCTAATTTCCTACAACCAACTAGGATTAGAAACAGAATTGTTTCTAGCGAATACCTCTGAAATGCGTTCTGGTGGAAGAACCGTAAGAACAAAATCAACAGTGTTTTTCCTTCAGTCCCAAGCATTTACCAACTGCCCAGTAGACTGGAATTGATAGTTTTCAAAAAACTATCAACAAGTGCGCTATCTTCGCCAAACGAGATTCACCGAGCGCAATAAAACTATTCAAAAGTTACAACGGATGAGAAATTGGGATTTTTTGCAGCAATTACAAACAAACAGTTGCTAGAAAATTTTTCTATCAAATTTTCGTACAACGTGGCTATTTGAAAAAACTAGGGCCGCACCACGTGCAATACAGTTATTTAAAAGTTATACGGATAACAAACGGTGGTTTTTGCACCAATGAAATACACCAACAGTAACTACAACAATTTTCTTATCCAAATTTTAGTACAAGGTGGCTATTTGAAAAAAACTGAGGCGAACCAAAGTGCAATACAGCTATTTAAAAGTTATACGGATAAGAAAAGGTGTTTTTTGCACCAATGAAATACACCAACAGTTACTACAAAATGTTTGTATTCAAATTTAAGTACAAGGTGGCTCTTTGAAAAAAACTGGGCTGCGCCAAAGTGCAAACAGATATTTAAAAGTTATACGGATAAGAAAAGGTGGGTTTTGCACCAATGAAAGACACCTGCAGTTACTAGAAAATTTCTGTATCCTAATATAAGTACAAGGTGGCTCTTTGAAAAAAACTGGGCTGCGCCAAAGTGAAAAACAGCTAATTAAAAGTTTAAAAGGAAAGAAAGGGTGGGTTTTTGCACC
Organism: Phyllomedusa bahiana; assembly: GCA_025379985.1. Classification (NCBI taxonomy): domain Eukaryota; kingdom Metazoa; phylum Chordata; class Amphibia; order Anura; family Hylidae; genus Phyllomedusa; species Phyllomedusa bahiana. The sequence continues at coordinate 39,358 of JAODAL010027821.1, forward strand.
AATGAAATACACCTGCAGTTACTAGACAATTTCTGTATCCCAATATAAGTACAAGGTGGTTCTTTGAACAAAACTGGGCTGCACAAAATAACAGGTACAATTTCACCTCAGGTGCGAGGTGTGCTGGCCAAAAACTGGTAAAAGAAATGCCATTTCAATGCAGGTTCAAAGCAGAGTCTGAGCTGCACCATATATACTCTCCTTTCAAAAGCCTGCCTGCCTGTCTGTGTTTGCCCCCTCCCCTTACACAGTGCAGCGCTAGATGCTTCTTTAAAAGTCTCTGTCTAACTAACTAAGAACTGAAATTCTCTAATCTACTTATATTATAATGTTCACAGCTAAAAGCATAGTTGTCTGTATGAATAAAGAGAAGGACTGTGTCTCTAAGCTGAGCTGTATTGAGAGAGACCTAGCACATGTCCTGCTCTACTGAGAGACACTGAAACACTGATGATGAACAGGAAACGCTGTTCTATGCAAAACGAGGTCATGTGATTTTTCCAGCCAATGACAACCATACACATCACAGTCATGACGTCGCACACCCAGCTCACCCTGCTCTATGCTCCAAGCTGATTTGCTGGCCGCCCAAATGACAGGAAGCGATGAAAATGGTGCAATAGTAATAGATTATCTGCAGATTCTCACCTAAAATATCGCGTGATCGGAAATTTCTGATCAACTTAAAAATCGTGCCGATTTCAACTTTGTCGATTATAATCGCTCATCCCTAGTTAAGAGTAAACATTGTTCCAGCTGAAAGGTCACGTTCATCTCGTCTCCTGGGCAAATGGGAGAAAGAACTTTTTGAGAGTTATATGAGATTAATGCATTTGCTCTCAGAAGAAGAAAAACTGATATTAGAAACTACATCTAAAAAATTACAGGATCAAATTGAGCAGACTCTAAAATTTAAAGGTGATCCTGACTTTGCCCGGAGGGAACAGATCCTTTAGAGAACTCTAGAAAGATATCAGATTAATCTGAAGGATAGGAAGCACAAACAATATTTAAGAGATTCTCTGGAGTTTAAAGAAAAACGGGCATTATCTTTCTTGCAAGAGAGCTCAAAAAGGATTAATAAAGAAACAGATGTGTCATCATCCGACCCAGAGTCCTCCTAGAGTTGAATTGAGAGATCAGCAAAGAACAAGGGGAAGGGGTAGACCTAGGGGAAGAGGAAGAGTGAATTCAGGCAGAAGAGGTGTACAGCATTCTGAACGATCACCATCTGGATTATCGTCCTTAGCTGGTTCCTCTTTTATAGAGGATCCCCGGGGAGCCCCATATGGTCTAAGGGAATAAGACCAAGGATATAAGACTCTAATCAAATCATTAACCTCTCTAGTAGGCAGCTCACGGATAAGGAAATTACATGTTTGACTAGAGGACTTACTTTTGTGCCGGTGTCTAAATCTAATGAATGTAATTGGATTAAAGATTTGAATCACTTTTTACGAAATCTGAAGTGGCATCAATTTTTTAAACAGGATAGGACTGAAGCAAATACTTTGGGGATCAATGAGGAAGAACTGGCAGATGTCAGGCTATTGGTTGGTCTGGCAGAAGAACTTAATGCAAGAACCGATTTGAGGCCTAAAAGCATTAGAATGCCACCTCCGATGGTTTGTCCGGAGATTGACATTTTTCTTAAGCTAGTATGTCAAGATCTTGAAACTCTGAAACCAGGCTTTGTAACCAATAACTTGACAAAAACTGAATGGGATGCTTTGAGAACTCTGGAGAGTGATGATAGCATAAAAATCAAGCCATCAGACAAGGGTGGTAACTTGGTTATTATGGACCACACTACATACGTTGGTACGTGTAGAACCCTTCTCAGTGATCGTTCATGTTATGCTGTGCTTAGAAAAGATCCCACAAAATCATTTAGTGAAGAACTAGAAATGATGTTATGCAAGCCTTGGATAATGGCTTAATATCTAAAAATGAGTCACAATTAGAGATGGGCGAATTTCCCGAAATTCGTTTCGTTCACTTCGCCGAATTTCTCGTCAAAAAATAACTTCGTTCCGAATTACTTCGGCACAAATCACGTTTAAAAAACAGTTATTTCCAGGCTGCACAGAGCCTGCAGGGTGCTATAGAACGTTGTGCCATGCTTAAATATGCAGAGGGAGCTTGGTTTGGTCTTCATACAATGTTGTGTTTTAGTATGACACGCACATGACTGCCGCCGCTCTTAGAATCGCTTCACTATAAAATTCCCTGGGCACTTAAGAGGGCAAAACGACCAAAAACTGAAGTCATGATAAAGACATGCCAGAGAAAGCTGGAAAAAAACAAGCTGAGAGCTCAGGTGGCAACATTAGTGACAGAGTGTGTAGGTGACGGCGGCAGCCACAGCAGCATGAGGTCAGACAGTGGCACAATGACAGTCTGGAGGTGGCAAAAACAGGAATAGGCCACAGAGTGCCACAATGACACAGTGTGGAGGTCATGGCAACAGCATGAGGGTCAGACAGTGGCACAATGACAGAGTGTGTAGGTCACGGCATCACCACAGCACAGCATGAGTCAGAGAGTGGCACAATGACAGAGTGTGTAGGTCACGGCAGCAGCCACAGCAGCAGCATGAGGTCAGACAGTGGCACAATGACACAGTGTGTAGGTCACGGCAGCAGCCACAGCAGCAGCATGAGGTCAGACAGTGGCACAATGACACAGTGTGTAGGTCACGGCAGCAGCCACAGCAGCAGCATTAGGTCAGACAGTGGCACAATGACATTCTGGAGGTGGCAAAACAGGAGTAGGCCACAGAGTGGGACAATGACAGTGTGTAGGTCACGGCAGCAGCCACAGCAGCAGCATGAGGTCAGACAGTGGCACAATGACACAGTGTGTAGGTCACAGCAGCAGCATGAGGTCAGACAGTGGCACAATGACACAGTGTGTAGGTCACGGCAGCAGCCACAGCAGCAGCATGAGGTCAGACAGTGGCACAATGACACAGTGTGTAGGTCACGGCAGCAGCCACAGCAGCAGCATGAAAGTCAGACAGTGGCACAATCACATTATGGATGTGGCAAAAACAGGAGTAGGCCACAGAGTGGGACAATGACACAGTGTGGAGGTCACGGCAGCAGCCACAGCAGCAGCATGAGGTCAGACAGTGGCACAATGACATTCTGGAGGTGGCAAAAACAGGAGTAGGCCACAGAGTGGCACAATGACACAGTGTGTAGGTCACAGCAGCAGCCACAGCAGCAGCATGAGGTCAGACAGTGGCACAATGACACAGTGTGTAGGTCACGGCAGCAGCCACAGCAGCAGCATGAGGTCAGACAGTGGCACAATGACATTCTGGAGGTGGAAAAAACAGGAGTAGGCCACAGAGTGGGACAATGACACAGTGTGGAGGTCACGGCAGCAGCCACAGCAGCAGCATGAGGTCAGACAGTGGCACAATGACACAGTGTGGAGGTCACGGCAGCAGCCACAGCAGCAGCATGAGGTCAGACAGTGGCACAATGACACAGTGTGGAGGTCACGGCAGCAGCCACAGCAGCAGCATGAGGTCAGGCAGTGGCACAATGACACAGTGTGGAGGTCACGGCAGCAGCAGCATGAGGTCAGGCAGTGGCACAATGACATTCTGGAGGTGGCAAAAACAGGAGTAGGCCACAGAGTGGGACAATGACACAGTGTGGAGGTCACGGCAGCAGCCACAGCAGCAGCATGAGGTCAGACAGTGGCACAATGACACAGTGTGGAGGTCACGGCAGCAGCCACAGCAGCAGCATGAGGTCAGGCAGTGGCACAATGACATTCTGGAGGTGGCAAAAACAGGAGTAGGCCACAGAGTGGGACAATGATGGTTTGGGGGGGCGATGTGGCGGCCGTGCCAGATGTGTCAGATTATTTCAATAATAATTCATTATGATTAAAATTTATTTTTCATCACCATCTTTCTTCTATTGATTTTCTGGATTTAACACTTCTCGGGGGCACACATTCTGTCTCTATAACATCTTTTAGAAAAAGTTCTGCAGGGAATACCATTTTGCATGCTCATTCGTGCCATGCGAGGCATACCATCAAAAATATTCCTGTTGGTGAAATGCTGCGATCCAGACGCAATTGTTCGGATACGCAGGATTTCTTAAAAGAAAGTGAAAAAATTGAGGAGAGACTTAGGCATAGACAGTATCCAAATTGGAGCCTGAAACGCGCTAAAAATATAGCATTCAAAAGAACACGAGATAGTCTATTGGTAAGTCGCTCCAACACTGTTTCAAATTTTGCATTAAAGTCACCTTTAATCTTCTCTACTTCGTATTCTGTGGAGTTTTCTCAGATATCGGCTATACTTAAAAAGTTTTTGCCTATACTCACTTCTGACCCCCTTTTAACTAGTTGTTTTTCTGGTGGTTTCAAATGTATCGCTAGAAGAGCTCCTACACTCAAGCAACAGTTGTCACCTAGTTTGTTTCGAGGTTCTACTTTGAAACCTACTTGCTGCGGTATGTAGGATGCTTTAAGTGTGGACACAGCCGGTGTATCTGTTGCGGCATTTTGAGTCAATGTTCCTCTTTTCAATCTTTTCAGACGGATATCAACTATACTATTAAGCATATATTAACTGCAATACTCAGTATGTTGTTTATCTTGTTTCATGTTTGCAGTGTCGCGTCCAATATGTTGGTTGTACAACTTGCAAACTGAAGGACCGCATCAGAAGACACTTATCCGATGCTAAAGCCGCCATTATGCCTGGTTCATCGGCTGTGTCCCAACACTGTATCGTACATCATGAGGTAATACAGATACCCTTGTGGCACAAGGGATTGAAAGGGGAATGTTTAAGGGGGGGTGATCCAGGCGCAGGCTCTTGAACCAATCCTTTTTGGGTTTTACTTTTTAAAAAAAATGCCCTGGGTTTTAAACAGCAGATTTAATATTTCATTATTAAACCCGTGTTTGGGGTAAAAATATTAAAAATAATAAATAATAATATATAAATATATATAAAAATAAAATATTCTAAGATTTTTCCCGCTGCTTTTTTTTTAGTTCTTTGTCCATTGCGGGTTTTACGCCCATTTATTTGAACCCGTTTTTTAACGATGTGTTAAAAAATACGTTTTTTCATTTACTATGCTACACAAGGGCCCCATATCACAAGGCCTGAAACGCTTAATTTTACCTTTTTTTTCCTTTTATTTTCCCCCCCGAATAATTTTGGTTAACTTTATCAACACAGCTGGGCTTTTTTTTCCTTTCGCTACTAGACCCCCGAGTGGGGGAAGGACACGTGTGGAGGTCACGGCAGCAGCCACAGCCCCACATAGGCAGCAGTGGCACAATACAATCTGGGGGTGGGAAAAACAGGAGTACCACAGAGTGGACAAAGACACTGTGGAGGTCACGGCAGCACCACAGCACACAAAGAGTCAGGGATGGGGGACAATCACATTTTGGAGGGGCAAAAACAGGAGAGGGCCCCAGAGTTGGACAATAAAAAATGTGGAGGGCACGGCAGCACCAAGCAGCGAATGAGTCAGCATGGGGACAATGACACATGTGGAGGCACGGGGCCCCCACAGCAGCACATGGGTCAACATGGGACAAGCACAGTGTGGGGGTCACCAGCAGCCACAGACAGCATGAGGTCAGGCAGTGCCAAAAATGACATTCGGGGGGTGGGAAAAACAGTATTTAGTGCCACAGAGTGCACAATGACAGAGAGTGGAGTGACGGCGGCAGCAACATGAGGTCAGACAGTAGCACATGACATATCTGGAGGTGCAGAAACAGAATAGGCCACAGAGTGGCACCATGTAGCAACATGTCTGGTCACGGGCCAGTCAGTCCACAGCAGCACAATGAGTCAGAGAAGTGGCATATAACAAGATCAACATTCTGGAGTTGTCAAAAACTGGAGTATACGATAGTAGTGGGAGTGACGGAGCAGGAGCAACAGCATGAGGTCAGAGAGTGGCACCAATGACACAGTGTGAGGTCACTGCAGCAGCCACAGCAGCATCATGAGTTCAACAGTGGCACAAGGGAAAGAGTGGTGGAGGTGGGTGTCAAAACCAGTCCCTGGTAAAGATGGTTGGTGGCATATGGAGAAACTGTTCAGCAGATGAGAGGCAACAAGGCGGGTGGCGGCATCTGAATAGTGGCTTGAGGCAGGTATTTTGAACCCATACTCATTTCTCACAGTTGGGTGAGCGTCCATGGCTGGATTAGTCTACGCCTAAGGCAATTGGTGTTTGGAAATCCTGCTCGATCCAACGCCTGATATCATCTTGACAAAGGTCAGATCGTTCACATTTATCCCTTGGACAATCGGGTACTCTATGGTAACGAGCGGCCCCCTCCGCACAGGAACACCCCCGCTCTGAAGCCACACTACTGGCCGTGCAGGACAGCTTCTCCACTTGCAACACGGCAAGTTCTCCACACTTCCAGTTTGGCTGCCCAGTAGTCCACGGTATCTATCTAACTGGGGTGACAAGTGCTTATCCAAGTAGTGCCACCACCTGTTGGTTCAGGATCAGCTCCGGTCCAGCTGGCTGCTGGCGGCTGCCCTCCTCACTATGCCGTGGTGAAGGAAGCTGCCTCAACAGAGACAACCAGACGTAGGTTGCTGCTGATGGAGCTGGTAACTGCTCCGACCCCCCACCTTCCCCATCAGCATTAGTAACGTGAGCGCTGAAGAACACCCCGTCAGACCTGTCTGAGGAGGGACGGGGCGGACAAGCGGGGAAGGGGGCGGAATTTTTGGAGGAAATGCCGCACATGGTCAGCGCCAACAGACTACGGAGTAATAATCTATAGTATATGAGTGTTTGTCCTCCCATCACAATAGCTGGGAAAAAAGGCCTCCCATTTTGGACCGGCTACGAGGGTCCAATAGGTGAGAGAGCCAGAAGTCATCCCTCCTGCCGGATCTTACTAATTTCTTCTGACACTAGCCAGTCAAAATCAGCATGATGGCGGGCCATCGCACAAGTGGACTCCGAGGGCTTTCCCTGCCACCATCTCCACTGTATAACACTGTCCAACACGGTGCTTGCTGGGTCATCTGCCTCGTCTTCCTCAGCTCCATCTAGCTCCTCTCATGCTGCTCTCCTCCTCTCTCTTGTCACCTGGGTAGAAAATCCCACTCATTCACCAGACAATGCTTTCTGCTCCAATGTCCCTCCTCCTCCTCCTCTAAAAAAACATTCAGTCCACCGGACTCATGTGTCCACGAGATGGTAGTCGCCACAGTCTTCAGTCCCCCTGCCCAGAACCAGATTTTTCAGCCTCTGTTCCAGGACAGAAGCAGTGGAATGACGTTATTTCATCCCGTAGTCCTGGCGACTGACAAATAACGTCCGCCTCCACGAATGGCCACAACAAAGGCAGTGTCAACGCATGAGCTGCCACTGGCTGACATCAAAGTTACACAGGGAGTACTTCGCTCCTGCCTGATCATCAAAAAATCGTTAATCGGTCCTTTCTCTGTTTCCAATCAGTCTTCAACATGTGCCAGCTGAATTCCGAACTGTGGAAACACGCATATCAGAGAGTGTTGAGAGGCCGTTCTGAAGGCGCTGCACTCGAGGAGGGTGTTCCTGCTTTGTATGAATGGATAAAGTGCATTCACAGTATCCTGGCCATTTTCAGAATTCTGAAGATTCGGTGGAAGACTTCAGGAACCTTTTCACAACCAGATTTGAACAAACACGTGCGCCATGCAGGGCGCAAGGACCATCCCTCTCGGTGCATGCGCGTGACACCATGATTCCTCCATTGTCCGTCACCATGGATTCCGATTTGCAGTTGGCGTGTGAGAAAGCCACACAATCGATTTTCTTGCTGACATGACCGAGCAGTTCCTCCCCCTGTATGACTTCGTTCGACCTGAGGCAAGCCCGGTGTAGAACTTGCGTGACACCGTGCTTGTGCCCTACACAAGTGGTATGATGTGAGCAGTAACATATGGAGGCTGATATGGTGGTGGTGTTGGAGGAGGAGGAGGCAGACCTTGGCGCAGAGCAGCATTTGACAACGTGAGAGAAAGCTGGCGTCTCCTGTCCAAGTTGTTGGGTGTGCCTGGGCCTCAGCACATTCACCCAGTGGCCATAAAGGACATGTACCTGGCCTGACCGTATTACAACAGCTTCCAACGTACCGCAGCTGCCGTGCACGTCTTTGATACAAACCGATAACTTAAGGACTGGCCCACCTTCAGTTCTATATTTATTTATGAAGTGCTGGTACGTTTGCCCTTTATGGAAAAGAAATTACTGCTTTGGAACTCTCCATCCGGCTCGGCCACAAGCCATTAGTTCTCTGAATGGTGCAGAGTTCCATCCATTTTGGAAAGGGAGTGCCTGCAGTACCAACAACTTCGACAGAGCATCGGTCAGCTGTCAGCACCATAGGATGGTTGTACGCATACAGTGTGTCTCCTTTGCTATTCGCCTCGCTGAACGACTGCTGGGCACCATAGTATCTAGGAGGCAGAGATCATCTGGACCATGGGAGTTGAATGTCAAAGAAGAAACATCTCCTCATCTGCAAGGTGGTGGAGCCTTGACTGGCTTCAAAGGGCATGCGTGCCACAGTGCGCTGTCTGCAGTGAGCTGCGCAGCATGATGGACCACCACATCTTAGCCACATTTCTCCCCAGGCCACCCGATGGTGACGCTGCATGTGTATTGACAGCAGGGCCGTGGTGCCAACGTTAGCTCCCTGGCCATGCCACCTTCACTTTCTGCTTACAGATGCTACATATAACCCAAAATCGCACCTCCTGTGTCTTAGCAAAGAACTGCCACAGCTCACCCTGCCGAGTAAACGGATTTTACCGCCAACGCTCCGCACCATGAGTGACACTTGCCGCCGCAGCCTCGCTGAGCTCCCTGGTCCGCTACTTCTTGGACCTGCGAAGCGGTGTTTTTTTAACCCCGTGGCCGCTTGCTCCCGACCTCACACTTGCCTGCTATCCTGCTGACTCAACTGCCACACGACCCCACCTTGCTGGCTGCGCTGCTGCCTACGCACAAGCTGACCTCCCACATTCTCCTGACGATGATGAAGCCTTGCCCTCACTCCGGCTCACCAAGTTGCGTCGGCTACATTATCATCTATTTGTGTATCATCGACCACTTGCTGTCCTCTATCACCGTCTTGGTATGCAGAGGCTGACCCCTCACAACATGACCATTCCCAATGCCACTCTCAACATCTATACATTCCGCCTATTGCAAAGCAGAGGATATTGGACCCATTTCTTCGCTGCCAAGTAGCTCTGACTTGCCCTCTCAAATTGTTCAATCCTCGCTATAGAGTGGCGCTTGAGCCAGACCACATATTAGATCTCTGGCTGAGGGAACCGGATTGGGACAGAGGCGTGGTATGAGGATGGGTGAGGCGCTGACTTCTCGCATCCCACTGGCCATCAACTAATGTTGATGTCTGACATCCCACGACCTCTTGCTGAGTTTCAGATGTCATCTGGGAGGAAGTGGATGACCTAGTCACCAATCAAGAACCCTGGGTTGCTGGTCAACAACACAGCCCGCTAGATGACAGCTGGCAGTTGTGGCCTCACCGAGTGACCCTGCTGCGACGGTCCCCTTGCTGTGGGCTGCGACAGGGCCTGGAATTGTGCATCTGCCACTCGCAGTGAAGAGCCTTCACCTCTCTGTCTGACATACTGTTTTGGTTTCTAAAAATATCAGACAGCTGTTTGATGTAAGATATCTGTATATGATAAACACACTCTGTATTTGACGCCAATGAACCCCTAAGAAGCTTGGGTAACCCTTGTGATATAATTGTGCGCTCACAGCACAAATGGGCAGGAAAAAATTTGACTTGTAGTGAGCCCTTTAAAAACTCTTGTAATTTTACTGAATACAAAAGCACAAACAGGCTAAATAACCTCGGATATGAATTATGGCTTACAAATTTCTTCTGTGCGATTGAAATAACAAAGTTTCTTCTTCTGAGTAACAACTGCAGAACAACGCATAAATTAACCCCTGGATGTAAATTGCGCAAAAGAAGTTGAGCAACCACAACTAGTAGCTTTGTACGTGTTACAAAGGCGTTTTTATTTCTACGCTACACAACAAGAGAAAAAATGTAAATTAAACCTTCGCTTGGAATTATGCAACAGGAAAAAAGTATGTAATTGGCATTGAAAAATGACTTTACTTTGTCAGCACACCACAAAACAAACGCTTAATTAACCGCCTTGGATTTAAATTGCGCCCAAACAATTGGGCCAACCACAAACTAGAAGCTATTGATCGTGTACAATTGCGGTGTTTTCTACACCACAATCAACAAGTGATAAAATTGGGTAATTAACCGTACGCTTGTGAATTATGCTACATGAAAAAGTTAATATATTAGGGGTGAAAAATGCGGTTTTCTTGGGGTCATCACACCAGCAAACAACCTAATAAAACCCCTGGATGTCAATTGCGCCAAACAATTGGGCCACCACCAAACTAGTAGCTTTGCAGCGTGTTACAATTGGCGTGTTTCTAAGCCACACCACAGATATAAAATTGATAAATAACTTGCTTGAGAATTATGCTAACAGAAAAATGTATGTATTTTTTGGCATTGAAAATGACGTTTCTGGGGTCAGCACACCAGCAAAACAACGCATAATTAACTCCCTGGATGTAAATTGGCGCCAAACAATTGGGCAGCCACAAACTAGAAGCATTGGTAGCGTGTTACAATTGCATGTTTCTACGCCTACACAACAGAGATAAAATTGTAATTTAACCTTCGCTTGTGACTTCATGCTACAGAAAATGTAGTAATTTGGGCGTTTGAAAAAGACGGTTTCTTGGGGTCAGCCACCGAGCAAAACAACGCTTATACACCCTGGAATGTAAATTTTGCGCCAACAATTGGGCCACCACAAACTAAGTACTTTTGTAGCGTGTTTACAATTGCGCGTGTTTTTCTACGCCACACAACAAGAGATAAAATTGTAATAACCTTCGCATTGGATAATGCTACAGGAAAATGTATGTATTTGGCCGATTGAAAAAGACGGTTTAATGGGGTCAGCAACGCCAGCAAGAACAACGCTTATTAACCCCTGATGTTAAAATTTGCGCATTAGAATTGAGCAGCCAAAAATTGATGTGGTAATTTGTATTGTCAAAACGTTGTTTCCTTTAAATGAATACATCGTGAACTGGCTTAGATCCCACTGGATATTGAATGTATATGCAGCTGCAGTGGTACACACTGGATTTCAGATCCAAGTACCCCAAAAAATCAGAAATAAGAACATTAAAGAGAACAGTCTCTGAACAAGTTAGACACCCACAAAAACGCGATAAAAATCATTTTCAGTGAGAGCTATAAAATCCCTGGCACCCCTTTTCCCTATCATACATAGGGGAGGTAGCTCCCGGCATCGCCCCCACTAAATTTGCGGGATCACAAAATCCCCCCCCGGTCTCTGATTGGTTTCATCCTGCCATGTCGCAGTTTTAAACCCTTCTTCCTCCCAGGATTTTTGCCCCAGTAGCGCCATGTGCTTGCAGCCTTTATCAATAAAAGCACCTTCATTCACCCAAGTCCCCAAAACTTCGATTTCGTTCAAAACCGAAGTTTTCCTGAAATTCAAAAACGTTCCACTTCGTTAAAAACGATTCGCCCATCTCTAAAATAACTCCATAATAAAGTGAAAAATACAGTAAAAAAATAATTTTTTTTGGGTAAAAAAATTGTAATACAAATTAATCCATACATAAAGAAATGATACAACATCCAAATAAATTGCATTATGCAAAAATTAAATCACAATCATGTACAGTGATATTAAGTAAAAGATTTTTTCAAGAATAACATTAAAATTGGGGGTATAATGAGTCCCCTACCTCTTTGAAACAAGTGTAAATTTACCCTGGGCGTCTGCCGCGTTCATGCGCATAACTGGAAGTAAACCGCGTGGAAGTTGCTACCTCGGCAGCGCAATAACACAAAAAACCCACTGGTGCCATTTTTTTTAAAGGGGAAACGCCCCCTTCCAGACCTTAAGTAAATATATAAAAAATACACCCTAAACCGGGGCCCCTTGACTTCCCCCAATGTCTGACATAATGAATAGAATAAACACCTTGCATTACAATGAAATAACATAAGGCCATACCTGGGGAAAAAACACACCCAATCAAGTATATAAATGGGTTTCCCCGCGACTGCACACTAAAGGTCTCCTACACCATACATGGTATAAAAAAAAAACTTGATTTTAATTGTTTTAAAATCATACCAATTAATAAACCAAAAAAAAAAAATAAAAAAAGAAAAAAAAAAAAATAAAAAAAAAATGTTATAATGAAAAAAAAGAAAAAAAATAAAAAAAATAAAAAAAATGAAAATAAAAATAAATAATAAAAAATAAGTCATAACCAAAAATAATAAAAGAAAAAGAAAAAAACTCCTTTAAATTGATATATTAAATATATTTAATATAAAAGAAAAAAATGGACAAAAATGTTCAGGGGAACCACCCCCCACGCCCCCCACGTGCGGTTAAGGAAAAAAAACCCCATCCCAAAATAAAATATGAAATGTGCCCGCTTTAACCCTATGACACTGCTAAAAGACAAGGGCCCCATTTCCAAAGTTGTCCCCTCAAAGACCCCCTGGATACACGGAAAACAAAACCCCTGTCACATAATGTCTCCACACTTAAGCAAAATTACACACAATTAAAAAGAATAGAGCGAAAATAAAAAATTTAAAAAAAAGAAAAAAAAAAAAAATGAATAATGAAAATAAATAAAAAATAAAAAAAAGAAAAATAAAAAAAAAAATTGAAAAAAAAATGAAAATAAAAAAAAAAAATACAAAATTAAAAAAAAAACAAATTATAAAATATATTGAACACAAAAAAAACCTAACTAAGACCCCAATTTTTAGGTTAGACATCGAAACCCGCAAAGGGAAACCCCCAAAGAAAAAATTTTAATAAAAAATAATTACAAAAAAATTTTTCATAGGGGGAAAATTTCATTTGATCCCCGAACAAAAATTTGAAAAAAAAAAAAAAATAAAAAATTAGTATACATGATATAAAGAAATAATAAAAAATCATATAAAAACATATCACCACATGAAGAGAATACCGGAATAACAAGATGGGGGGAAAACCCCCTGATTAAACATACGATTAAAAATTTTGTGTTACTTTAATTCTACTTTAAGCCGTTAGATTTTAAAAAATTTAACTTAAGACCACTCAGCTTTTCTTTTTTAATAAAGTTAGGGGTCCCCTCCCCTTTAAGGGGAAACCCATTACAAAATCATACTTTTTAATCCCATTTAGAATGTCCCACTTCTTTAAAGTGCTTAAACTGGAAGATCAAGCCTTTTTTCAAAGGGGAATGGCGATACCATTTAGTTTGTTTAAAGGGTCACAAGTAGTTTCACCAACGAATATTTTATTCGGGCCCATAAACGATCAACCGAATAAGTCACAGGATAAAAAGTTTGATGGGAAAATTTTTCTTTAGAAAGGATGTAAAAACATTCACCCTTAGCATGACTTACAAAAAAAAACTTGGAGACATGGGAAAGTAACCCCCTTTGGGTTTTCCAAATAATGTTTGTTACACTTTGGGAAAAAAATCTGATTTTTAATAGTCTGTCCGAAATTTTTAAAAACGCTTATAAGACATCAATGGGGGTAATTTAATTCCCCCAATGTTGTCCCCACTTTTTTCAATATTCCAAGTTTTTTTTAAATTTGGGCAAAAAGAACACTCTGTTTTACTGTAGGGGGTATGAAGGAACTTTTAGTATTTTTCTTTAAAAGGCATAGTAAAAAAATTCTATCAATTTTTTTTTTGCTTTATATAATTCATAACTTTTTTGGTATCCACGTTCTCTGAACTTTTTCCCGCATCAAGTTTAAGGGCTTTTTCACATTTTAAGGGGCATCTCAAACCCTTAACTTTTAAATTTGGCTAAAAGGAAGTGACTTTATCATACTAAAGGGGGATGACACTCTCAAATCTAGGTAAGGTGTTACGATCAGAATTTAACATTAACTCAGTATTAAACAAATTCCAGTTTAAAAACTGGTATTAAAAAAATAACATTTCTTAGAAAAATCCATGGGGAAATTTAACCTAATGTATATTATTCAAAATTCAAAAAAAATGCATTTTTCAAAAAGTAACCCAACCAAATCATAAATAGCATCTATAAACCCCACCATTCCAAAACCTTTTGAAATGAGTGGGTTATAGATTCAAATTTTTCCAAAGAAGTACAAAATGATTTGCGACATGGCCAACAATGTCCCCTTGCGCCCCCCCCCACAAAAAATGCAAAAAAAAACATCACAAAAAAAAAAATAATTTTGTCGAATCCCCCTGCAGTAAATTATTACAAATTTCCTTTCCTTCATCAAATTGTAGAGTGCTCTATACTTGGCAATCACTCTTTACCCCAGTATAACATGAAGTTAACAAAATTACAAAATCTAGAGAAACTAAAAGGGACTTCAGGAATAAAGCATTCCCAAAATTTTTAAAAAAAAAAATTTTGGATCCCTTTTTAGGATTTTTCTTTTTATTATAGCCCAAAAAAATTATCTAAAAGAAGAGGGAGGCAAAAAAAGAATTGCGACCCACACTTTGGCCTGCTGGGGGGTTTTTAAGTGTTTTATGCCCTTCGGGGAAAAGGACAAAAAAGGTGTGACGGGGATTCAACAAAAAGAAACGTTTGTAACTTTTTTATAAAAAACCTCTGCAAAGGGGTTTTTTCAACCCCTGTTTTAATTTTTTATTTAACTCAAATTTAGGGTCTTTTCTGAGTAACGATATACATTAGAACAGGAGTTGTTGTTCGCTTCATCCCTATATTTTTAGGGTCTAATACAACCACGCCCCCCCTTTGTCACTGGGTTTATTGAAAACTGGGATTAACAACAATTTTATTTAGACCCAATTTT